>ML100520.1:51675-81936 GCA_003697995.1 Taxidea taxus jeffersonii | reverse complement strand
AAAGTAATCAAGTAGATTTAAATTAAAACTAATATCCTATTCAGTGGTGAGAAACCAGATAATTTCCTCCTAAAATCATCAACAAGGCAAGGTGATCTCCTTTCACTATCCTTACCAAGCATTGTACTGGAAGTCCTTGCTAACATAGTAAGAAAAAAAGTATGTAAAAGGTGCTCAAGTTGAGAAGAAAAAATAAAGGGCAAATGAAAGCACATGAGAAGCTGTTCCATATCTCAGGGCATTAGGGAATTGCAAATTAAAACAACAAGATACCACTGTGTATCTAGAATGATTAAAACCCAAGACACTGAGGAGTGGTTGCTGGGGATTAGGGGGAAGAGTGAAAGGTAAGTAGATCAAGCACAGGAAATTATCGGGCAGAAAATGTTCTGTAGCACACTGTGATGAAATATATACATTATCCTATGCATTTATCAAAACTTCCATAATATAAAACACAAAGAGTGAAGTCTAACATAAACTATGTACCTCAAGAAAGGATAGCATGTCAGTAATGATTTAATTTTAACAAAGGGATCACACTAATGCAGGAAATTGCTAACATGGGAAACTATATGTGGAGGAAGAGGATACACACCAAATTTGCAGTTTCTGCTTCATTTTCCTAGAACCCAAAACTAGTCTAAAATATAATCTATTAATTAAAAAAAAAACCTCATTTCCAGTCCCAGCTCCACATATAAAGAACTTGGAAATTCCCGCTAAATTAACAAACAAAAACACTAAACAGACGGAAAAATCGGTCATTCTTCATGGCTCTCTAAGAGAAGACAGACACAGGCAAGCAAATGAACTGCCGCCAACACCCGAGAGACAAACGCAGGAAGACACGGGGGTTATGACTTACCGCAGTAGAAACTCCAGCAGAAACCACCACTGAAGGAGAACCGGGGTAGGAAAAACCCGAAGTGCAGTTGCTGAATTCCTAGAGGCTCGACACAACTCCGAGAGTTAAAAACTCTCGGGGAGAAGAGTCATAAAATGGCCGCCACCAGATTTACCTCCAGGTAAATCCAGGAGCTTGACCGGGTTTCCTCAATAAGTAGTGGAGACAACTTCCCCCACGTGTGTTTCTGTCAGGGGCAGGGGAATATTTGAAGTTGGTAAATGTAGATGATTATTGAGGATGAAATGCTCGTGGTTTGGGAAGTTATTATACTATTCCTTCTACTTTGGTGAATGTTTGAAATTTTTCACAGTAATAAAAACAATGATAGAAAGCTAAAAAAAAAAAAAGATGAAAAGAAAAAGAACTAACCAGAGCAAACTGCTTTCCGCTTAAAGCCTGCCCTCAAGGGAAACTAACCTGCTGGGTGTTAGGAGATCCAGCTCACCTGCTGAAAGAAAAATAACCAAGTCCAGCCAGTCTAATTTTCCATGGGAAAGAAGGGAAATAGCCAAGCCTAGACCATTCTAGCCATCCTGTACCACCTAAAGGAAAGGCAAAAAAGCAAACAAAACAAAACTGAGAAATGCTTATGAAGTTCATAGTTCAGAAGAGACATACATTAACTAAAAGACTCATTAAAATATCATGAGGCTTAATCATGGGACTATAGAATGCTTCCCCTCTCCTCATACCTCATACTGCAACACCAAAGGTCTATTTATTTTTTGAAAGATTTTATTTATTTATTTGACACACAAAGAGAGAATACAAGCAGAAAGAGCAGCAAGCAGAGGGAGAAGCAGTCTCCCCACGGAACAGGGAGCCCCATGTGGGGCTCAGTCCCAGGACCCTGGCATCATGACCTGAGCCAAAGGCAGCCGCTTAACCCACTGAGCCACCCAGGCCCTGCAAAAGTCTATTTGTAGCTGGTCTATTTACCCAGTACATCATGTCTGGCTATCAGGAAAAAACAAAGCATACCAAAAGGGCAAAGAACACAATTTGAAGAGACAGAGCAAGCACAAGAAACAGACATGGTAAGGCTATTGGAATTATCAGACCAGAAATTTAAAACAACTGTAATTAATATTCTAAGGGTTATAATGGATGGAGCAGATCGCATGCAAGAATACATGGGCCATGTGAGCAAAGAAATGGAAATCCTAAGAACCCAAAAGAAATGTTAGAGATAGAACACACTGTGATAGAAGTGAAGAACACCATTGATGGGCTTGTTAGTAGACTGGACACAGCTGAGGAAAAAATCTCTGCCCTTGAGAATATCTCAATAGGATCCTCCAAACCTGAGGTGGGCGGGGGGGGCCCAAAACAGACACAATACAATCAGTACCAAAAGCATCAATGGAGCTCAGGATTGCCTACTAATAAATTCTCTAATTTCCAAAAATTTGATGAAAAATTTGTCCTCAACATACACACTGAAAAGGAAAGCTATTCGATTTGTTAATTTATAAGATGTTTTACTTGTTTTATTAAAACTGAATACTGGGGGACGCCTGGGTGGCTCAGTTGGTTAAGCAGCTGCCTTCGGCTCGGGTCGGGTCATGATCCCGGCGTCCTGGGATCGAGTCCCACATCGGGCTCCTTGCTCGGCAGGGAGCCTGCTTCTCCCTCTGTATCTGCCTGCCACTCTGTCTGCCTATGCTCCCTCTCTCTCTAACAAGTAAATAAATAAAATCTTTAAAAAAAAATACTGAATACTGAAATGCAATAGATGCAAACATAAAACAATCTTTGCTGTCTTAAAGATAGTGGTAAATTACAAAAAAGAAAACAGGAACTATTGGCCAGTGGTGCATATTTACTACATAATGACTTCATATTTTCAGTGAAACTAAAATTCTAGACAACCATAAAAAGAATATGTGTGTGTGTGGTTTTTTTTTAGATTTTATTTATTTATTGGACAGAGAGAGAGAGACAGCCAGAGAAGGAATACAAGCAGGGGGAGTGGGAGAGGGAGAAGCAGGCTCCCCGCTGAGCAGGGAGCCGAATGCAGGGCTCCATCCCAGGACCCTGGGATCAGGAACTGAACAGAAGACAGATGCTTAATCAACTGAGCCACCCAGGTGCCCCTGTGTGTGGTTTTCTGTTGGTAGGTAAAACATGCTAATTTATTGGTTATGTTCAAAAGATGGGAAAATAACTTAAGAATTTGGAATTGGGGGATGCCTGGGTGGCTCAGTCGGTTAAGAATTTGGAATTGGGAAGAGATATTTATAGTTTAAATTAAAAAAATAACTATAAAAGAAATTTTCATAGAAAAATATAAGCATATTAAAATCATCTATTTAAAAGAAGAGACTATTAGAATGGAATGAAAGGGGGCGCCTGGGTGGCTCAGTGGGTTAATGCCTCTGCCTTCGGCTCAGGTCATGATCCCAGGGTCCTGGGATCGAGCCCCACATCTGGCTCTCTGCTCAGCAGGGAGCCTGCTTCCCTTCCTCTCTCTCTGCCTGCTTGTGATCTCTGTCACATAAATAAATAAAATCTTTAAAAAAAAGATATTTAGAATGGAATGAAAGAGAAAACCTGTCATATACAGAATACAATAAATATATTTAAGGCAAAATATTTTCAAAATTTTAAAATCAAAAGAATGTAAAAATATTTATTAACCAAATGAAAGGTGAATGGGGGAGACATTTGATTATGTAATACAAAATAGAATTAAGACATAAATCTTGACATTCAGTACTGCTTAATATTAACTGCAAAGAGACGTTTGAGCACAGTATATATTATGCAAATTATATCTCAATAAAACTGTTTAATAAGAAAGTTTCTTTTTGACATGACCATGAAAGGTAGCAAAGAAGAGCATTTCTTGACATCCAGCCAGAGGCTGGCAATTAAAAGCCTGCATTAATGTATCACACCGTTTCCGTTTTTCTCCCCATTCTTTTTTTTTCTTTTTTAAGATTTTATATATATTTATTTTAAAAAGTGAGCAAGAGCACACGAGTGGGGAGAGCAGCAGGGGGAAAGGGGGAGAGAGAATCCCAAACAGACTCCAAGCTGAGTAAGGAGCCTGATTCGGGGCTCCATCCCAAGACTCTGAGGTCATGACCAGAGCCAAAATAAAGAGTCACATGCTTAACCCATTGAGCCACCAGGGTGCCCCCACCCCATTCTTCTTTAGCATCCCGGGACTTCTTTTTCTCCAACTCAGGTTAAATGGGGAAGGATTTATGGTGCCTTTGAAGAGAGGCAGCCACCTGATCTGGGGTTCATTACCATTGTGATCTGGTGATTCTGTATCAACAGTATTTAAGAACAACAGTGCCAATTTCATTCTGATTTTCATCCTATTCTTTATCCACCACCTGAACAGCTGACTCACCTAAACCATTTTTTTCCATTTCTCTCATTATCATTTTTATGTTTCTGTTAGCCTTCTTTGTTCTTTGGAATGGCTTCTCATCACTAAAGCAATGCATGGCAGATATGGTAGCAAGAGGTTGTTTCCTATGTGGTTTATCGTCCCCCTGAACATGAGGTTGAAATAAGGTGGCCCAGGCCGATGGAACTGCCTGTGTCACAAGGTATATGGTTGAATGGACCAGAGGCACATTATTTTGGCTGGGTGATTGCTTGTCGTCATAAAATCAATCTCACCTTGCTTGTACATGTAACATTTTAAGGGCTTCAGGGGATATTCCCTTATTTAAAGAAGGCAAGACAGTCAAGTGGTAAAATTTTCATCATAAACTTGCTCAATTCATTACTTCATTCATTCCAAATTGGTCAACTCAATTACATCTAAGTTCTGGAGAATTTTCTGTGTGTTGAATTCTGCTGGGACTCAGCCAGAATAGTCCATTCTGTTCATTTATGTCTACCATGAAATTGTAAGTCTCCCGATCATTTCACTAACAAATCTGAGATAATGAAGATTTATCAGGGACTTTCTAATATTTTCAAAATGTCACCCTCCTTTAAACTATATTCACAGCCTTCCATGGTGGCCTCTCTTCTGTGTCATATGCCTGGGTGTATAGCTAGTGACTAATGACCATATCTGAATAAAATCACAATTGATTACAGTATTTCTCAAATTCCCAACCGAACCTTCCTTGTACAATAACACTTTTTCAATTGTCTGTTTTATCTACCATGACTGACTCTTTTCTTATGTTTTTCAGCAATTCTACTTACACTAAAAATCAATTAAGTACTAACCCAGTTATAGTCTTTCTCGGTCTTCTCCTCTCAATCATCCTTTCCTTATGAATTTATTTTGCCGACTCAACAGGAGTCAAAACTTTTCACTCATAAATAATAAGCAAGCAAACAAACCTCTACCACAGAAGTTTTTCTGCTTCGTACAAAGAGTGGGTCAGCAACTATCCTGGCATTGAAACCTTAGCTCTTTCTTCCCTTGTCCTTGCCTGACCATGAAGTACCCTTGCCATACTGAGTTGTAGGTCTGAAAGTCAATCCTTCCTCTTCAAGATGCCAGCCTGTAAGATCTACAGTGATTAAATTGCAGTAGTGGCCTTGGGTTCTGACTGATAATCAAACCCATAAAGCACAATAGCCTTCACAAAGCACCAAGTTCATTAGCTTTCATGAAGGTTAAAGATCAGGGAACAACATGCATAGTGGCTGAAGAGCAATTGTCTCTTGACTCTCAGAACTAGCTTCTGAATATTCCCTAAATCCCATAATAAGATTATGGCTGAGATTTGATATTGGATTTTTTTTAGATCTGTATTTATTTCCGTGTACATGCGTGAGAGACAGAGAGAGAGAGAGAGAGAGAGAGAGAGAGAGAGAGCACACAAGCCAGGGCAGAGGGAGAGGAAAATGGAGAAGCAGACTCCCTGCTCATCAGGGAGCCTAACTCAGGACTCCATCCCAGGACCCTGGGATCATGACCTGAGTGAAAGGCAGACGCTTAACCAACTGAGCTACCCAGGAGCCCCTGATACTGGATTAAGTAACATGGAGGCTGACTGGTTACATTGACAAAAAAAGTTATAGTGTTATCATGGGGCAAAAATCTGATTAGAGAGGACTAATGAGAAATAGAGGAGGCATTATAGGCAGAAGGTATAGATAACACTCTCAATGAGATGTACAACAGAGGAATGGGCAGAGACTTGAAGCAAAGGTCAAGTCAGAAATGGCTTTGAAATGGAAGCATTTGCCGATGGTAATAAACCAGGAGAGTAGGAAAAATAAAATATGCAGAAGGAAGAGGGAAGCATCGCTAGAATGATGTACTTGTGTAGGCAAGAAGTGAGTACTGCACATCGCTGGGAGTACTCGGAACATTTCCAGATTGTTCTCATGTATCATTACGCTACTTATTGTCATTGCAGGCTTCAGAAGAGATAAATATATGCTAGCAACTCTTTGTTTCATTGTTAGTATTGTTGGTTCCTTTTTGAACATTTAGTGTTATAATTTCTTGTTGAAATGCTCCAGGGTGAATTTTAATTCAGAGAAATGGGGAAATCCACTAATCGTGTCCCCATTCCATTGTCCTATGAAGAAATATTTCCCAAGATTTTAATTGCTCGGAGGAAACAAAATAAAAATCAGTGTAAAGGATCCACGCATAGTTGAGATTTTCTAGGCATTTAGGCAGGAAAAAAAATTATAGCTCACACAACAATGGCACGCACTGTAATCAATGATTTCTGCTGAACTCTTTGCAGAGTGTTCACTGGGATTCCAGGTGTGTTTAATATGCAGGAGATGGATCCAATCAGACAAAGAAGGGGAAGGCTTTGCAAATAGGAGGAATGCTCTTCTCTGTTCTGGTTTGTAGTTCCCACTGTACTGACTGTGTTGATAGAGTGTTATTTCTCCCATTTGTTCTTGCCTTTGTTGTTGATGACTTTAATATATTTTTAGGAGCCAAGCAACCAGGGATAACCAGAGAGATGGAGCTCACCTCATGCATTACTAGTATGACAGCAGAGATATTATTATCTGAAAATCTGCTCTCTCGGTACAAGACCAATGGTAGTGAGTATTAAGGAGGGCACATATTGCATGGAGTACTGGGTGTGGTGCATAAACAATGAATCGTGGAACACTGAAAAAAATAAAACAAAATAAAGATGTTATAAAAATAAATAAATAAAATTTAAAAGATTAAAAAAATAAAAATAAATACAAAAATAAAGCAATGCAAAACAAAACAACACATGGAAGCCATTCTTTTCCTTTTCTATTATTTGCTAACCAGCAGTCTTGTTCTTGCCTCTAATCAGATTTCTTTAAGTCCAGAGCTATGTAATAAATAAATTTAAATAAATAAATATTCGAATCAAATTTTATTTACTTATTTATATAAATATTCATTTATTTAAATAAAAAAGAAACCGCCATATTCCTTTTTTTATAATTTTCTTTTATTTTTTATCAACATATAATGTATTATTTGCCCCAGGGGTACAGGTCTGTGAATTGTCAGGCTTACACACTTCACAGCACTCACCTTAGCACATACCTTTCCCAGTGTCCATAACCCCACCACCCTCTCTGTACCCCTTCCCCTCTGACAACCCTCCATTTGTTTTGTGAGATTACAAATCTCTTATGGCTTGTCTCCCTCCCAACCCCATCTTGTTTCATTATTTTCTTCCCCACCCCCAAGCCCCCCACATTTCCCCTCAAATTCCTCATCTCAGGGAGATCATATGAATTGTCTTTCTCTGATTGACTTATTTCGCTCAGCATAATACTCTAGTTCCATCCACGTCGTTGCAAATGGCAAGATTTATTTCTTTTGATGGCTGCATAGTATTCCATTGTATATCTATACCACTTCTTCTTTATCCATTCATCTGTTGATGGACATCTAGGTTCTTTCCATAATTTGGCTATTGTGGACATTGCTGCTATAAACATTCGGGTGCACATGCCCCTTCAAATCACTACATTTATATCTTTAGGGCAAATACCCAGTAGTGCAATTGCTGGTTCATAGGGTAGCTCTATTTTCAACTTTTTGAGGAACCTCCATGCTGTTTTCCAGAGTGGCTGCACCAGCTTGCATTCCCACCAGCAGTGTAGGAGGGTTCCCCTTTCTCTGCATCCTCACCAGCATCTGTCTTTTCCTGACTTGTTATTTTTAGCCATTCTGACTGGTGTGAGGTGGTATCTCATAGTGGTTTTGATTTGTATTTCCCTGATGCCACGTGATATGCAGCACTTTTTCATGTGTCTGTTGGCCATCTGCATGTCTTCTTTGCAGAAATGTCTGTTCATGTCCCCTGCCCATTTCTTGACTGGATTATTTGTTCTTTGGGTGTTGAGTTTGATAAGTTCTTTGTAGATTTTGGATACTAGCCCTTTATCTGATATGTCGTTTGCAAATATCTTCTCCCATTCTGTCAGTTGTGTTTTGGTTTTGTTAACCATTTCCTTTGCTGTGCAAAAGCTTTTAATCTTGATGAGTCCCAGTAGTTCATTTTTGCCCTGTTTCCCTTGCCTTTGGCGATGTTTCTAGGAAGAAGTTGATGCAGCTGAGGTCGAAGAGGTTGTTGCCTGTGTTCTCCTCAAGGATTTGGATGGATTCCTTTCTTACATTTAGGTCTTTTATCCATTTTGAATCTATTTTCGTGTGTGGTGTAAGGAAATGGTTCAGTTTCATTTTTCTGCATGTGGCTGTCCAATTTTCCCAACACCATTTGTTGAAGACACTATCTTTTTTCCATTGGATATTCTTTCCTGCTTTGTCAAAGATTAGTTGACCATAGAGTTGAGGGTCTATTTCTGGGCTCTCTATTCTGTTCCATTGATCTGTGTGTCCGTTTTTGTGCCAGTACCATACTGTCTTGATGATGACAGTGTTGCAATAAAGCTTGAAGTCTGGAATTGTGATGCCACCAACTTTGGCTTTCTTTTTCAACATTTTTCTAGCTATTCGAGGTCTTTTCTGGTTCCATATAAATTTTAGGATTACTCATTCCATTTCCTTGAAAAAAATGGATGGGATTTTGATAGGGATTGCATTAAAAATATAGATTGCTTTAGGTAGCATATACATTTTCACAACATTTGTTCTTCCAATCCATGTTATGGAATTTTCATTCCACTTAAATAATTTCCTTTAATTTTTTTTAAAGCTGGATTAGTGGAGATAAACTCCTTCAAATTTTTTTTTTGTCTGGGAAACTTTTTATCTCTCTTTCAGTTAGGAATGATAGCCTTGCTGGGAAATGTATTCTTGGTTGTAGGTATTTTCCTTTCAGCAGTTTGAATATATCCTGTGACTCCCTTCTGGCCTGCAAAGTTTTTGCTGAAATATCAGCTTATAGCCTTATGGGATTTTCCCTGTATGTAACTGAGTTTTCATTTTCTATTACTACTTGTAAAGTTCTCTATCATTACTTTATGCCATTTTAATTATTATGTGTCTTGGTGTGAACATCCTTGGATTGATGTTTTTGAGGGCTCTCCCTGCCTCTTTAATCTGGTTGTGCTTTTCCTTCCCCAGAGATTAGTAAACTTTTCAGCTATTTTTTCTTCAATAACTTTTATGTCCTCTTCTCTCTCCTCTTTCTGGGACCTCTACAATACAAATGTTATATGCTTGATGTTGCTGTGTTCATTTAACCTATTGCCATTTTTTCTTCTTCTCTCCCCATTTGCTCTTTAGCTTGGTTGATTTCCATTACTTGGTCTTCCAGATTTCTGATCTGTTTTTCTGCATCCTCTAATTTGCTATTAATTCTTTTCAATGTATTCTTTATTTCATTTATTGAATTCTTCATCTCTGGTTCTTTTTTATACTTTCTATCTCCTGGTTGAAGTTCTCACTGAAATCTCCTACCCTTTTCTCAAGTCCACTGAGTATCTTGATGACCATAACTCTGAACTTTATCGAGCATATTGTTTATCTCCATTCCATTTAGGTGTTCCACTTTGATTTTGTCTTGTTCTTTTATTTTGTAGAGATTCTTCTCTCTATTTTGTCTTAGTTTCTGTGTTGGTTTCTTGAACGTAGTGGCCTCATGTAGTGGAGGTTCTGTGGCACCCTGTAGCCCAGTCCTGCCACCCCCTCCTCTCTCATTCACCAGATTTAGGTGCTTCAAGGGGTATTCACTCTGTGGGCTACATCAACACTAGTGGTGGAGCCAAGCCATGGGTTATCTTTAGCTGAGCCAACTGCAATGAGCTACTTTGCCTGCTGTGGGTACACGGGGCAGGGTTTTGTCCCTGAACTGCTGAGAGGTCTGAGGCCACTGTGAGCTCTTTAGTGGGCAGGACTGACAGTCAACCAAGATTCCTGTAATTAACCTCTGGGCCATAGCTGCAAGTGCACCCAAGATCAGGATTTGCTTCCTGTGCAGCCAGCTAAGAGGCAAGGTTCCTGAAACTTGGGTGTAGGGTTATCACCACCTCTCCCTGGGGCAGGAGTCACTTCGGAGTGGCACTGGTCCCTGCTGGAACTGCCTGTGGGGTTCAGCAGGGCACCCACAAAGAGCTGCTTTGAGGGGGACCATTGCTCTGGCAGGTGGGTTGGATGGGATGAGTCTGCAGGGAAATCCTGGGGCAGGGCATGTGCTGCTAGCAAGATAGATGGAAGAGCTCTCTAGGGTAGGGAAAGTAGAGGAGAAATGGTGTCCACCAGCTTTTTTCTTCCTGGCGACATCTGAAGATCCCTGCCCCTCTAGCACATGTTCTAAGATGAGTCACTAAACCTTCACAAGTACCCCGATGTAGTTTCAGCCCACAGCATATATGCTGTGTCTTGGGCTCAGTTATTTATTCGGACTCTTGAAGTGCCAGGTCTGCATTTCCTATTTGCCTTCCTGTTCTCCTAGAGGGGAGACCACTGGTGTTCAAATCTCCCCAAATTAAACCCAACAGGTTTTCAAAACATGCAGACTCGTCTTCACGGTGTGGGTCTCCAGTGCCGGGGGTGCCCAGTGTGGGGTCTCATCTTCCCGTTTCCATGGGCTTGTGGCTTTCTTCTGCCTGTGGTTAGTCTTACCTGGGATTTGGTTCTCAGCTCCATCTCTCTGCCTTCCTGCTTTCTTGAGACAGGAAATCTGTCTGCCAGTCTTCAGGTCATTTTCAGAGTTAGGGGCGTGGACATATCTGTTTGCTTCACTGTGTCCATGGGATGAGATGAGCTTAGGATCCTCCTACTCTGGCGTCTTCCCCCTTTTCCAGGCTTTCTTATTGAGGAGATCAAGAGTTTCTGTTGAGTTGAAGTTCTTCTACAGATAACCACCCAGTCATGGTTTTCTTCTGTATGTTTTCTTAAGTGTGTGTGACAGGAAAACAAGAGACTGCAAATGCCTGTTTATGGATATGACCCAGTAAGAGTTTCCTCCAATGTTCCTATGACCAGGATAGTTCAGTGTGCTGGCTTCTCTCTGCTGTGTGTCCTTGCATGAATTTTGAGATTGCCAGAAGTTGTAAATTGTAAATCACATACATCATATTGATAGTGGTTTTCTCACCAGAACGCTTGTGATTATGGATGTGCAGAGTTTATCACATAATTTATTTTGGTATGGCTTCTCACTTGTAGGACTCAGTACCTGAGTTCTCAGCGGGTTGCGTGGGTGAACAGCTTTCCACTCACGTGACAGCTGTAGGGTTTGACTCCTGTATGTATTCTCGCATACCTTCTTCAGCACTTGGCTTGTATAAACACTTTTCCATATGAGTTACACAGCCGGGCCTTGGAATACAGGGATCTCTGGGTTTTCAAAAGTTTGTGATACACCACTCGGCTTTTACAAAAGATCTACATTCATACGTATTTTTGATAACCAAAAGAAACCCGAAGAGGACTACTCTTTACCAAGAAAAGAGAACAAAAGGTGTTCAGCAGCATGCGACCCTTTAAGCAGTGAGAGTGGCCCCACCCAGCGGCCACTCTGGGAACTGCACTGAGCGTCTCTGCATCAAGCGGCGGGAGCCTTAAACCCTGTCTGTGAGCATCTGTGCTTCATCCTGACTTGTGTGTGGGCATATCTCTTAGGCACATGTGTCCTAAGGTGTCAGACAAACCCTAAGAGAGATATTCTGGGGGTCCAGGAGTGCTCAAAAAATGTCTCCTATAAATGAATGGTGCCTGTTCCTTTCCTTTACGCCCTTCAGCTTACACAAGCTTTGATAGGAATGCTCTGCTTCCGGACAGCTGGGGAACCTCGAGCTCTGATCCAGCTCTTCCCTGCAGCTCTGGACCCCACCAGGATTCTTGACACTGGCTGTATATTACATACAGCATGTTCTTTCAGCGTATAGCTGAGCTGTGATTTTCCACATTTCTCTTTCACCGTTGGAGTTGGCACAAAGACATCCTGTGCTGGCAATGTATTTCACAGAGGTCTGAAGTATCATATCTTTCTGCCACTTGTTCTCTTACAGGTGTAGACAATTTATTTGCTGTAGAAATTTTTCAACAGATACATTCTTTAAAACACAGAGGTACCGGGACGCCTGGGTGGCTCAGTTGGTTAAGCGGCTGCCTTCGGCTCAGGTCGTGATCCCAGCGTCCTGGGATCGAGTCCCACATCGGGCTCCTTGCTCGGCAGGGAGCCTGCTTCTCCCTCTGCCTCTGCCTGCCTCTCTGTTTGCCTGTGCTCGCTCTCTCTCTCTCTAACAAATAAATAAAATATTAAAAAAAAAAAAACCACAGAGGTACCGTACTGTCTTACTCTGCTTCGTTTTCTGGGACTTGAAAGCATTCTTCGTGTCTGAAAACAACATCTTTGCTAACGTCCCTTGTTAAGGATTTGCCTGAACTAAGTCTGATTTTATTAATTCCAGTTTTTGATCAAAAGTTATTTAGAAGAGTTTTTTCGTTTTCTTTCTGGTGGCTTGATTTGTTTTTAGATTTAATGTTTTACAGCCAGAAAAATGTGGCCTGTATAATTGCTCTAAAAATTGCAGTTTTCCGTTTTTCTAAATGCTTGGTAAACTTTTGGAAGAAGATTTAGGTCATGTGAGATATATAATTTTATTACATGGAGGTTTCAGTAAGCTGATTCTAATACTATTTGTCTGTTTTTACATTTCACACTCAGAATTCTGTTCAAGTTTAACATAAATGCAGGAGAATTCTAGTGTCACTTTTGTTTTTCTTTGTAGGTACTATTTTTTTTAGCCCTCCCACTATGTTTCTATTTGTTGCTTCTCTCCCATTTGCTGTGTCATTTCTTTTCTTTTTAATATTATAAATTTATTTATTTGGCAGAGAGAGAGAGATCACAAGTAGGCAGAGAGGCAGGCAGAGGGAGAGGGGGAAGCAGGCTCCCCGCTGAGCAGAGAGCCCGATGCGGGACTTGATCCCAGGACCCTGAGATCATGACCTGAGCTGAAGGCAAAGGCTTAACCCACTGAGCCACCCAGGCACCCTCTTTTTTTTTTTTAAGATTTTATTTATTTATTTGACAGACAGAGATCACAAGTAGGCAGAGAGGCAAGGCAGAGAGGGAGAGGGAAGCAGGCTCCCTGCTGAGCAGAGAGCCCGATGTGGGGCTCGATCCCAGGACCCTGAGATCCTGACCCGACCCAAAGGCAGAGGCTTTAACCCACTGAGCCAACCAGGTGCCCCTGCTGTGTCATTTCTAATTGTATTTTTAATTATTGCTTCTCCTAGGTCTAGATTTCATATTGTTGTGTTAGTTCTTCATATTTCTTCTGAATTCTTGAATAATTTTCTGTTGACTCAGCTTTCTTAAGCTTCACTACCTACATTTGCATTTTAGGATTTTGTAAAAAACAGTTTTCATTGGAAGGAAACTGTTTTTGATCTGATTGATCCTTTCTGAAAGATAGCCCATCGCTATAAATTTTGTTTGAAATTAAAATTAGAAATAAAGTTTTCTGCACTGATTCTATAGGATGAGTTCCTTCCTTAAGAATGCGAAATCTTGGGTCGCCTGGGTGGCTCAGTGGGTTAAAGCCTCTGCCTTCGGCTCAGGTCCTGATCCCAGGGTCTTGGGATCGAGCCCCGCATCGGGCTCTCTGCTCAGCGGGGAGCCTGCTTCCTTCTCTCTCTCTGCCTCTCTGCCTACTCGTGATCTCTGTCAAATAAATAAATATTTTTTTTTAAAAAAGAATGCTAAATCTTTCCACGAATGTACTGATTTTTAAGGAGTCTTTAAAAAGATGATTTGGATCCCAGTGCTCAGATCTTGTAATCCTTAATGAAAAAGAAAGCTAAAGCTTTGTACTTTTTTCTGTGGATTTTCTTCAATGAAAAAATCCTTGATGACAGAGCATAGGAAAGACAGGCAAGGTTCATGTTCTGTGAAGTCTTTTTTTTTAGCCACTTGGTAAGCAAGCACCCGTGGGTACTGCTTTAGGTATTTCCTGGACAGTTGAAAATTGTTCCCCGGACTCCTCAGCTAGGCCATTCGAATTTTTCCTCTAAGTTCGTTGTGGTGGCTGGAAGTTACCCGGTGCACCACATTCCTTATCTCAGTGGCCAAATTACTCCCTTAAATGCCTTGCTTATGTCATGAAACCATGGCGGCAGTGAGACAAAAACAAAAGCCGATGTATCAATGCTTCCTGCCCAGCACATGTACCCTTGCAATTGTCTGCTCTCCCGAACTTGGGGGCCTTCAAAGCCTCTTGTGGGGAGTCCCATAGATGTGCTTGATGAGCTTCATTGGTGACTGGTTTTCCTTGATGAGCTTCATTGGTGACTGGAATTGTGGCCTGGCTGATCCTGGTTGCTACTGCCTTCAGTATGTCCCCATCTGTACTTGGTCATTTCTGACCCCCAGCACACCATTTCCTGTTCTCCAACCATTAAAGATGTTTCCATTAGTTACTTTAGAACTTGGGAAGAGAAGCTCAAATCGTAATCTTAAAATGGGATTTCCCCGGCCACACCTGACCATTAGATTCCTTGCCACAGTGTATAGGGAATGCGAGTGATTTTAGTTATGCGTAACCCAAAGATCTTTGTTTGAATTAAACCTAACCTACCCAGGGCAGACTATTCTTAGTGATTTAAAAGAAATCAAAATGGGAGGATGGGATTTTAAAAAGGCTATAAATGTTAGTGGGTCTTGACCACTGCAATAGTACTTCCTGAAAACCACCTGGGTCCCCAAGAGAATCAAGGCACAAGTAAGTCAAAACCAAGCAAAGTAATATAGAATAATGAGCACTTTGTTCCCAAACCACAATGCAAAACTTGAGGAAGCCAGGCTGTGTGAAAAGCACCTGATTTCCCCCACACTCTGTATTTCTTTTTTTTTTTTTTTAAGATTTTATTTACTTGACAGACAGAGGTTACAAGTAGGCAGAGAGGCAGTCAGACAGAGAGAGGAGGAAGCAGGCTCCCCGCTGAGGGGAGAGCCCGATGTGGGGCTTGATCCCAGGACCTGGGATCATGACCTGAGCCGAAGGCAGAGGCTTTAACCCACTGAGCCACCCAGGTGCCCCTGTATTTCTTAACCACCAAAATGTCAAGAAAGGGAGGCCAGAAGCATATCCATCAAATTCCAAGAGGCAGGAAAAGTGAGGTGGTCTACCTGAGAGGAGAACCTGGAACTGGTGAGCCATAACGTCACCCACATACTCTGTATCTCATTAAAACCTTTGAAACCCCTATCACAAAACATGGCCCGGGCAGAATCCTAGGAAAAGGCCAAGAGACCAAAGTTAAGTGAAAAGTCTGGAGGAAAGCAGGTGGGAGAGAAACACCCTGCAGCCAACAGTGAGCCAGACTTCTGTGCGAAGCTGAGCTACTCAGTACCTAGAGAGAAATTGTGATAAAGATTGTGGGATTACAGGGAGATCACATAGTTCTCAGATGCCTCTTAACCACAAAAACGAGCACCATAATCAGTATTGTGTTAACAGATTTGAAGTCATTTTCTATTTCAAAATCTATTATTGGAAAGGGACAAGCTAGGATGTGGGAAATAAGAAAGGGAGCAGGGCAGCAAGAAAAATAGTCCACCTACTTACTGTTTTTTAAAGTTGTCTTGGATTTTCTTTCTATGAATTACTTACTTACTGTAAGATGTGGTGGGGAGGTAAACAAAGAGTAATGAGGGAAAGTTTATGATTTAAGGTATAGAGAGAAAACACTTGTGCAGTTTCAAGATGTAAGGGACAACAAGTATTCTACTCAGATCCTGGAAACTCTTGTTATTTAAAAAAAAAAAAGGCTACTTGGAAAATTTAACACAGGATATAGGATAGTATTTCATAAGGTGCAATGGAAGCATTTGGTGCTTAGGTTAAAAAAAAAAAAAAGTTGATAGGGCGCCTGGGTGGCTCAGTCGGTTAAGCCTCTGCCTTCAGCTCAGGTCACGATCCCAGGGTCCTGGGATTGAGCCCCACATCAAGCTCCCCTGCTCGCCGAGAGGCCTGCTTCTCCCTCTCCTGCTCCCCCTGCTTGTGTTCCCTCTCTCCCTGAGTCTCTCTGTCAAATAAGTAAAAACTTTAAAAAAACAGAAATAATTGGGGGGGGGATCATAACGTAGATGAAATGCAATTGCTTACATAGGGATAATTCTGGAAGCTGGGTAATGAGCAAATGAAGGGTCCTTCTACAATTCTTCTGTATTTGGGTGTGTGCATTAATTTTCATTTAAAAATAGTAGAAATTGTTTTGACTCCAAATATGCTTACTCACTGAAAAGGCTACCTACTAGAATTCATCTGTGCTGATTGCTGTGCAAATGTTGGAAGGTGGACTACGACTCTAGCAAGAGGAGGGTCAAGGCCTCTGGCAATTTGCCTTGGATGAAGGACAGGTGACCCTTGAACAAGACAGGGGTTAGGGGCACTGGTGCCCCCGCACAGGTGTAAATCTGCCGCATAGAACTTCTGAGTCCCCAAAACGTAATAGTCTAATGGGGACTGGGAACCTTACAGAGACCATAGTCATTCACCACATATGTTGTATGTTCTATGTATCATAGACTATATTGCTATAATAAAGCATGCTAGAGAAAAGGAAGTATGGAGAAAATGATAAGATGAAACACGTCTGTCGTCCTGCACTGTATTTAGCACAGTCCGCACATAAGTGGACCTGTGCAGTTCAAACTCATATTGTTCAAGGGTCAACTGTAGCTACAAATGATGAAAAAACTGAGAAGTACTCATTAACTTCCTAACCGAGTCCACCATTTTCATTTGCTTATCTATCCTTCTACCCAGGCTTTAAAGTTAATGGACACTTAATACCCCAAATCTAAAATTACGATGTGATCTAACAGAGGAACAGAAATATGGAAGATTATGTTTTTGAGACAGCATATTTCAGTCTTGAAAACTAGGTGTTGGACTAGTTTGATACTATAAATCATTTCTAACTACACAGAAAAGATGCAGAATGTAGTGTTTGCTTTTAGTTTATTAATTTATTTTGCAGGAATCTTCGACTTTCCGAATATGTACTGTTTGGAAGTACGATGCATGCATAGCCTTTTAAGATGCCTTTGTACAATTTCACCTCAAAATAATGATTCACAGCATACACAGAGATCTAAAAGAAACATGGTATTTACAAGATTTAATAAGGTCTTGCTGTTTTAATGAAGAAACTGATCAATTCTTTTACAGTAGGGAAACATGGACATCGGGTGTCATTATAAATAAGAATTCAGAATTGTTCAGTCTCAAAGAAACTTTTCATGGCTTTAGAAACTAATATTGGGTCACCATCCTATTAATCTCTGAATGCCCAAGCCATGCAAAATCTACTTGTATTAAATATTTGGGGATGCAAATAATAAAGAAAAAAATGCAGGTCTAGTGAATGTGAAAACACCATCAGAATTAACTTTTACAGTAAGAAAATACTGTTAATTCTTTCGAAAAGATACAGTAGTGGTGCAACAGACAGTGCCCAATTTATTCTGATTTTTTATGGTAACATTTCAATGGTCATTTTTCTTGCTCGATCGATATACAGACACACACTGCAACATGGATTCATTCCAAGTCCAAACAGTGGTTACAATAGCAAAATAAATCAAATTTAACTATGAAGGGACCTCTTCACATTCCAGGATACATCACTGATATTTTCAAAGGACAAATTTTCTATGCCTTATATCCTTGCTTTTTGTTTATACTGTCAAAGACATTACAGTTACCTTGTAAAATACTATAGAAAACAGAGTTGCCACAGAAAGTTGGATATGAACCCTTGGTAACCAGGACAAAACAATGACGAAATTTACGGAAACAATAAATTTTTTTAATAATTAAAAAGTACTAAAATCGAGACCAGCTCCTTAAAAATTAAACTGCTCATCACACTTCCCATTTCGTTCAGGGCAATGAACAAATTAGCAACACTTTCCCCACCATCCGTTATCTTCTCTAAAACTACCTTTTCTACAATGCAGTTCTTTAGTTTCTTGAAAGCCCCCTGCCTCTTGGCTCTCGCATACGAGGTCATGATATTTGACAACGCTGACAAAGTTTCTGGCTCTTCCAGTCCCACTTTAAACCCCTCAGACCTACTCCAAAAGTTAAGAGGCAATGTGCTTTTTAACAGAAGAGCAAACGTGCTTTCTAAAAACCCCGTTTACAAAACCATGTAATAGTGTAATGGGTATCATCAGGCCTATGTGTTACCAGGTACATCGAGCCAGGCGCGTTATAAGAAACCACACTTTTCACTCGAAAAACGAGTGCACCAACGGGCCCCGAGAGCCCAAGTAGGGCGGCAGACAGGCGCCTTCTCTCCTCCCACTCCGACGCAACTGCGCGTGCTCGTCCGTCTGACCACGAGATCCTTTTGAAAGGACACCTAGAAAGTGGACTGAATTCTTGTTGAAAGTGGTCACGAGCAAGAAGTATATACAGCAGACATGGTTAAACCAACCACATTTGTCAGTGTAAGACAACTGTGCTTACTTGAAAAACTGAATATAGCCTATGTTGGCATATGAAACTTGTGCACAACCAGAAATGAACACAGACGAAACGACTTTAAAACCCAGCTCTGATGTCTCCTACCCCACCCTCTACATCTGAGAGACTGGTTGCTTCTTTTTCCTGGCAGATGAAAACAATGATTTACTAGATAGGTCACCAAAGGACTGGAACCATGCATCTATTGCGTGAGAACAGCTTATTAACCGGGATGTGTGTTCATGCAGTAGTCATAAAGTCACCTACAGGGTTTTAATAAAGCATCCGGCAGTTTGCATACATGCTACCTGCATTCTCAACTGACATGTCCCAAGTTAACTGCTGCCCCTTCAGCAGATCTAAGAATACTGGTACACCTTTAGCTAGAACACCAAGCACTACAGATATTTTTCCCCGAAACTGTAATTTAACACTGTGGGGGGGGGGGTTGATCGTCCCTAAAGGGACGCAAAAACCACACAAAGGCAAAGGCATTGGCGTATTACAGAATAGCAGGACTGAGGGATGGCTACTGGAGACGGACAGATACCAGTGTCACAGAAACCTTCAAAGAATGCAGTTTTCAGGTCAATGCTTTTAAGCCCATCTGTTTTCTCACCATTATTTTCACAGTTTTGCCACAGTTTTATGAGAGATGTTTAATCAGTGTCATAACATAGCCATGCATATTTTTATGAGACGAGTGGATTTGGGAGAGGGGGGATTTTCCCCATAGGAAAAGAACATTTTCAAAGCTGTAGGTCAAGTGTGAAATTAGATGATTCTGATGGAAAATGACGATGGGTTATTAAGCCTTTGGTTTCATGATACTATTAAGTGAAGCTTGTTTTTCCAGGTCCGCCAACTATCACTTCTACAGTAGAATACAGTGACAGCTTCCAGAGCGTGTGTGTGTGTGTGTGTGTGTGAGAGAGAGAGACGGAGAGAGTGGTGAGTGTGGGTGTGTGCGGGTAGTGAGGCACACAGTACGGGAGAATGCGTATTCCTCAAAAGCTCTGGTAAACTCCTTTATGATTACAAACGCTACTAGTTTTATTGCTGTATTTATTTTATATTCACCAAAACAATAGGAAGATTCCAAAATCCAATTCTGAGCTAGGAAGGAAATTCAACAGTGATAGAGACCTTAATTAAATGACCTACTATTAATTTTCCAGTGGTGCACCCTAGTGAGTCACATGATTTTATATCTCTTCAGTTATTCATACCTTCAAGCTGGGGTTTCATAAACAAGGAGTGCTTTAGTATCACCTGGACTACTTGAACAAACTCAGTATTATCTCGGAATACAATATGTTAAATTGAAACAGTTCTGAGTTTTAAAGTCCTTTGTATTCACACTTCTCTTAAAATCCTGTTTCTCGACTAGCCTTCTCTTCCTCCCAAGTAACGCAGTGTACAACTTTATGATCTTGGCCAACTATAATTTCCCTCACACTGGCTTACTGACATGTGCAAATCAATCCATATTGAACAGCTAATCTTGATTTTTTTTTTTCAGCTAAGTAAGGATTCTGGCACAAAACACTGTGCTGTAAACATCGTGAATTCATCACAAAATTGGAAGGAAGATAAAAAAGGTCCTATGGACTGCAAACATTTCTTACAGAACCACAGATGAGCTCAAGATTTCCGAATGAATTTTGGAATGGATTTACATTTGGCATACATTCACTGTGCTATTGGCAAAGCGCAGTTTTACAAGAAGGTCATTCATAAAATTCATAAAATTGTACTGGTAAGAACTTGTTATTTTTAAAGCCAATGGCCCAATAAAAGCATGCAGTAACTTAAACATTATATCTACTATGTGGCATAATTAGGTCTTAGTTACCAGTGTTGATTTAGCTTGATGAATTATTGTACAAGTAAAAGGGATCTTCTCATCTCTGATTGTACTTTTGAATGAAAGGCACGATATGCCTCATTCTTGACTGCTACAAATCACATTTTAAGCCACTTGTGTTTGTGTGTTTGAAATTACCTCTGAAAAAAGCAGCAATTACACATACCCTTATTATTATGCGCCCCCCCCAAGTCATATTCTGAGTGCTTTCTCCTGTCCTTCTCTTCAGTAGGAAACAACGGGAAGAAGCACAGGGAACCTTGGTTTTCCAGAGAGCTGTGACCAAGTAAGTCTGCTCTGAGAATTCACAGTTTGTCTGCATAAATTGTTACATGTCACACCATGATTTAAAGTTCTAGTTTATAAAGTAAGGGCCACTCAGCAGTAACTTTAACAATTGGGATTCCACAGAAGAGCTCTTGACTTCTCTGTGTACATTCTTTCAGGAGTGAATCCTTTCCCAGTTTCAAGCATCCCTTTCTATCTCACTCTGCAATGAGTTAAGAAAGGAAAAAACGAAAACCCAAAACAAAGAGAACTCCCCATTTTTCTTGAGTAAGCACGAGCTCTGCAGGGGCGCTGCCCCTCCCCCAGCGGAATTGGAAACGAAAAGGCTGGGCAGATGCACACACTCCCAAGGCTCCTTTTCTTCTAGTGGGTGCTCCCAGTTTCTCTCTCAGGTCGATGCAGACTCTGGGGCGTTCAAGTGTACCGTGGCATCTCGCACTGCTCACAGCGGTTCAGCGCAGGGTGGTTTAGGAAGGTGCAGCTATCACAATTCCATGGGGCCCCCTCATAGTCTTCATCACGGGGTTGTGTCCGGGGACTCTGTTTGGAGCCAGTCAGATGCTCTGAGGGAAGTTAGGATCAAGAGAAAAAAGAGATTGAATTCTTCCAAGTATAATCCAAACTGAAAAATTACCAAAATAAAAAGAAAAAAAAGAAGTTTCCTACTTGACCTAAGATAAAAGCCAATGAATGTCCCTAGCTACTAGAACAGGAAGTTTATGATACAAATTGTACTTGGTTCAAGAAGATAAACCGAAGTCCAGGATCGACCACCATTCTCATTCAGTATCCATAGATAGTGGTTATGCTGTACTGTAGCCAAATGAGCAGACAGAAAAATATCCCCCAGCATGTGAAATTCTGCCCCCTCCCCTCCTCTTCCCCCCTCATTTCAGCACCCCCACTTGACAGCCCCTTGTAGTAGTGGCCATACTGTCTGTATTCAACATCTTCTGGGATGTCTGCCTCCTTCTGGGAGACCTGCAGCTTTACAGTATGCATATGTTAGTTAATAATAAGGGTTCACAACGACAGAGACGGTTCGTAACAAAGTTGCTTAGAATGGTTAAAAGAGAGAGACTCTACAGTTTTTTATAAAAGCCAAATTCATTCCATGTGAAAGACTCTTTTTTTAAAAAAAGATTTTATTTATGTATTTGACAGAGATCACAAGTAGGCAGAGAGGCAGGCAGAGAGAGAGGGGGAAGCAGGCTCCCTGAGCAGAGAGCCCGATGAGGGGCTCGATCCCAGAACCTTGGGATCATGACCTGAGCTAAAGGCAGAGGCTTTAACCCACTGAGCCACCCAGGCGCCGCTGAAAGACTCTTTTTTATTCTCCAATTTTCTCCTATCTTTTTGGCATTACAAGGTTCTTCAGGTAGTTTTTAAAAAGTCTATTATCTGGCAATATAAAATGCTCACAACCTTAGGTGGGTCCTCAGGATTTTATTTTTAAAGATTTTATTTACTAGAGAAAGAGCTCACGAGCCAGCAGGGGCAGAGGGAGAACCAGGGTGCCTGAGCCCCACAATATCCCAGGACCCTGGGATCATGACCTGAGCCAAAGCAGGCACTTAACTGAGCCACCCAGTAACCCTGGTCCTCGGGTGTGTGTGTGTGTGTGTGTGTGTGTGGGTGTGTGGGGGGGTGTACACACACACACACACACACACACAGCCTGGTCCTCAGGACGTGTGTGTGTGTTACGTTGGCCACCATACAGTTCATCATTAAATTTTTTTTAATTTTTTTTTTAATTTGACAGAGGCAGATCACAAGTAGGCAGAGAGGCAGGCAGAGAGAGAGGAAGGGAAACAGGTTCCCTGCTGAGCAGAGAGCCCGACGCGGGGCTCGATCCCAGGACCCTGAGATCATGACCCGAGCCGAAGGCAGAGGCTTTAACCTACTGAGCCACCCAGGCGCCCCCATCGTTAATTTTTGATGTAGAGTTCCATGATTCGTTGTTTGCATATAACACCCAGTGCTCCATGCAATCTGTGCCCTCCTTAATACCCATCACCCGGCTCATCCACTCCCTACCCCTCCCTTCTAAAACCCTCCATTTGTTTCCCGGAGTCCATAGCCTCTCATGGTTGGTCTCCCACTACGATTTCTCTCCCTTCATTTTTCCCTTCTCCTAATGTTCTCAGGACTTTCTTTAAAAATACCTGAAACTTAGGGAGCCTGGGTGGCTCAGTCGGTTAAGTGTCTGCCTTTGGTCGGGTCATGATCCCAGGGTCCCGGGATCGAGCCCCCCATCAGGGTCCCTGCTCAGCAGGAGGTCTGCTTCTCCTTCTTCCTCTCCCTCTGCCCCTGCTCATGTACTCTCTTCATCAAATAAATAAATAAAATTTTAAAAAATACTTGAAACTTCGATTCTTCCTAGATCCTCATCTCTCAGCCTTGAGCTCAAAAAAGGCTCTTTGCTTCAGGAGTTAAGCTGTAAATCCTGCTTTTGTGGAATAGCCCCTACTGAAGGTGCCAGCAGTGACTATGAGCCAAAAGATATCGGGTGGAATTACCCCTGGAATCATGGCCAGAGGCTGGGAAAAATCTGTTAAACCAGTGGAAATCATCACTGTGAACTGTAAATGGATTAAGATCTAAGGTAGGCAACCTATCTAAGCAGGTCACAGAAGGAACTAAGATGGAAGGATTTAATCAGTTACCATTTGGGGTTAAGTCTATCTTCCACTGGAAATTAATGAGCTCACTTGTGGTTAGCAATTTGTATTTCATGACAAATAGCTGGTGTGAATGTTCTCTAAGAGGTAGAGAGAACTGAGCTTTAGACCTCGAACCTTATAACAGGCAATAATAAGACTCAGGCTGGGGGTGCCTGAGTGGTTCAGTGGGTTAAGCCTCTGCCTTCAGCTCAGGTCATGATCTCAGGGTCCTGGGATCAAGCCCCACATGGGGCTCTCTGCTCAGCAGGGAGCCTGCTTCCCCCGCCTCTCTGCCTGCTGCTCTGCCTACTTGTACTCTCTGTCAAATGAATAAATAAAATCTTAAAAAGCAGTAAGACTCAGGCTGAAACAGGAAGATGTTAGCTTTACAATAGAATAGAAAACCACTGGGTCCATCAACATATTCCTAGACTATAAAAAGGAGAATGGGTTTGTTTATATGGCCTCCACTGGCCATCTGAGTGGCCATTATCACCCACCTTGTATCTTTTGGCTCATGACTCCAAAACACAGAGACTTGATAGTTTTCTTTTTTGTACAATATGGACGAATAAAAAGCACATTTAATTGTTACAGCCTTCTGTTAGAGGAAAAAATGTTCTGCCTGCTATCTCCAGAAAAGGTCCTCTCTCGTACAGTACTCTTTGGTTTTCAGGGCATTTTGTTCTCCTAAAAGGTAAACACTTAAACCATATTGCTCCTGGCTTTTAACAAACAGGCTCTGAAAACTCACTTTTATACTTCCCCAGAGCAGGCAACTTTTTACTTCATGAAGTATAACTCCAAACCTAGCCTTAAATGTTATTTTCTAAACTCTATAAGTCACTGCACAACCTTTTAGCATAATTAATACAGGATACTTGGGGCTCCTCTTCATTGTCTAATACTGTACACAAAGTAAAAATAATTTCCCTTCTATCCTTTGAGTTCTTGCCTGAGACCCTCCTGTAATAAAAGACAGACTAACAAGAAAAGAAACCAAGTTCATTAACATATGTACCTCACACAGACAGGGCAGAGACCTAGAAAAACTAACTTAAAATACCATCTACAGCGAAAGACAAAAGAAAGGTGTTGTGGGGAGGGCAGGGGAAGCCAATCGGGGAAGGTTACCTGACCGTTGCCTAGATTAACTTCTCCACTGATCCAGTTCTCTTTTGATTTAGTCACTAGGCTCTCTGGTAGGGGCAGGGAGACATTTCTAGGTGGAGATTGCCTTTATCACTGTAGATGTTCCTTACAAAAGGGTAACTTCTACTCTGTTGTCAGAGCTTCTCCTGCCTTTGCAAGTTTCTCAGAGTAATCCTTTGGGGAAAAGAGGCACGTTTGGCGGTGGCATATTTTTCCCTTCAGTACCATAATGATTTAATTTGGAATCAAGTCACTCTGAAGAAACTTACCAAAAGAATTTTAAAGGCACCTAATTTAGAATTATTGTGGGTAAGACGCTGCTCATTTCATCACAGGGAAGTACTGTTTAAATAGAAGTATTTAAAACCCAAAAGACATTTTAGATGTCCCCGTTTTCATTTGATTTACATTTGTAAAATCTTGTCTTTTTATGGACTGTTTAAAAAGAAAAGTATTTCAGGCCTCACAGAAAAATTAATATGCATATGTCTACACAAATGAAAAGTGCAATCAGTATGTTTTTCCTTTAAGACTAATTATTTTTAGGGGTGCTTGGCAGGCTCAGTCAGAAAAGCATGCCACTCTTGATCTCAGGGTCACTAGTTAAAGCCCCACATTGGGTATAGAGATTCCTAAAAAAATAATAACAATAAACTTTAAAAAAATACTATTTTTAATGGGTTAATAGGCCAGATTTCCACAAAAATAACCATCCTCAAAAATATCACAAATCAACAGTTTCACCAATATTGTTTATATTACATAGTCATACTTGCATAAACTCAAACATAGACAGTATTTTTAGAATGCTTATTTCAATGGAATCCCAGGGTAAAATTCAAGAAGCATTAGAAAACTGCAACGAGAAGTTATAAAAGCCAGAACTTTCAAGTTATTTCTTTAATTACTTGGCCTTGCTTTCTAGACGCTATTATTAGAGCAATCTGTCCAATATGGTGACTGCTGGCCAATTGAAATGTGACCACTGTGAACTAAGATGTGCTCTAAGTGTAAAATGTACACCAGATTTCAAAGATATTTTATGAAATCAAGAATGTATATCTCGCTAGTTTATACTGACTTCATATTGAAATAATACTTGGCATATACTAAATATTTTAAGTATCTGCCTTGTATTATATTTCTGTTGGGCAGCACAGCCTTAGAAACTCAGCTAAGAGAAAAATTTTTTTAAAGTAATCTCTACACCCAACGAGAGCCTTGAACTCAAAATCCTGAGAAGAGTCGCAAGCTCTACCAACTGAGCCATCCAGGCGCTTGGAGAGAGTAATTTTTTTTTAAAGAGGGGGAAAAGGTGGCCTTTACTTGTGGTTAACTCTGCATGGGTGAACACGTGTCTTTGGACTTTGTGCACAAAATCCGGACACACAAGTACAAACCCTCAGCAGCTGCTGCCTGGGTGTCATGGACGTCTGCCTGTACTTTGGAGGTCACGCTAATTCTTCGGGCTTTCCTCTCAATTGTGCAAGGGTCTGACGAATCTGCATGAAAAGAAGCAAAGCCAGGAGAAAAGGGATTAAAGCCATCCATGAGAAGAGTGGACAGGCTCCCAAGGCTCTCCCATGGCACGTGGACGGTTGCATGTTTATCCTTTCTATTGCTTCATGTTATCTTTAGTTCTCCTGTGAAGGTAAGTGCCATATTTAGTATCACTTTTACAACCTATACAGAACAGTGCTCTTAGAACTTCTTCCATCCTCTACAATTACTTGGATGCAATAACTAATTTCACCAGTTTCCCCTCCCTTCCTAGTGCAAACTCAGTGACAGTAATTAAATGTCAATGTAAGGGCAAAATGTGGAAGATGATACTTCAGCAACTGCCTTAGTAAGCAACAGTTATGAGAAAACCATGGGTTGAAAAGTACATGATGTGTAAGGCTAGCCAAAGAATCCATTAAATAATATAAAACTATAGTACATCATAATTAAAGAGTAGGATTAGCAGTAACTAAAAAAAATCAGAACTCAAAATAATGAATTTATTTCTATTAATTTATACATGATTAGTAAGGAAACGTTTCTTTGTATTAAGACTAGGTATCATTTGCCCTTCAGAACCAAAGAAAGATCTTCTATTTTCTGATTAGTTCTGAGCCCATATAAGCAATCCTCTAGTACAATTCGCCTTTGGAAATCACTGCTTCAGAATTCTAAGCTTGGTGCCTAGGTACGTAAACATGCCATTATCAGAGTAAACAAAAGCAGAGTAAATGGTCTCCTTAGACTCCAAAGAATAGCGTCAAGTTCTATTTCTTAAATTTGTAAAGCACGTTCATAGTGTCACAAACTTACTCTCACAGACTCTTGTAACAGCCCTGTAAAATACACCAACTACCGGACTGATCACCTTTCTGGTGCACAGACTAGATCTGAACAAGGTCAGGTGGCCAAAACCACCCAGACACCAAGTTGTTGGACACCAAGGTCAATGCTCTCACCATTGTGTTACCAATGACAGCTTGGGGAGGCCTTGCTGGGTCAGCCGAGGAGCTAACATGCATACTGCATTTCTTCAATACAAAGTTCAGTCCAAAAAGGTTTCTGGGTCTCCCTCTTTTTCCTTCTGTTTCTTTTTCTTACTCTCCCCTTTTCATTACCATACTTCAGACAAACATCCACATTCCACTTGGACTTGCAGTGTATGTCTGTAATAACTCCAAGACATTTACTCTAACCAATAAATCAATCCTACCCATTATTTATACTTTATCTTAAGTAATACTGCAAGAAAATTCTACATTAGACTACATTAACTTTTTTTTAAGAGGCCAATTTAGTTTAAAAATCTGCAAATGCTTAGAAGAAAACAAATTTGACTTCATAGAGAAAATCAAATAGCTTTTAGAAATGTAATGAAAAGCCTTCTTAAGGAATTGTAGCATTAAGTTCTATTCATAAATAATACTATTTTATACTCTCACCAACAGTATATATGATAAAGGCTCAATTACATTGCTATGGTAGGGATTCATTTATACTTAAGATGTTAGTTCTCTACTCAAAACTGTTTATATAGAAGATAAACTGCTTGGGGCAGGAGTCATGTCTCAACTTTGTGGCATCAAGCGTCTATCTACATGATCCATCTACACACTGAGCATTTGCTCCATAATTTAAAAGTTGATTGCAACTGGAATTTAATTACAGCTACCTCCGAGGGACTAACCAATTATCAGCTTTGGCAAAATTTGTTTGAATTCAAAGTGCCTTTTTTTTGTATAAAACTATTTGTAAGAGAGCCCGATGAAGCTTGATATTACAGCATCCTAATGATGCAAACACTGTACCAGTCCTAGCTGAGCTGGACACCAGCTCTCTACCTCAAACATGTACATGGTGCTGGTCTCAAAGACAGCAGGCAGAGTGACCACCTGCCACACTGCTCTCACCACTGCTAGAACACGGAGTATATGAGCTCCTGGCAGTTGATCTATCCCATTACCTCAAAAAATTTTCCTTTTATTTCTTTGTGAGTTTTCAAGGTGAAACTCATAGAGTGAAATACACAAACCATGTGCTGCCATATGGAGTTCTGACAAATGCATATATACCTGAATAATCCAAATCCTGATTCAGACATTATCATTAGCCTATAAAATCCTCCCATGCCCTTTCCCAGTTAATCCCCAACCTCTACTCGCAGAGATAACAGCTGTCCTGGTTTTTTTTTTGACAGAAATACAGCTTATGAAATGCATATAAACAAACATACAGAACACATTCTTTGGTGTTTTTCTTCCAGCATTATGTCCTTGAGGTTGGCCCATGTTGAGTTTAACAGCAGCTGATTTGCACCGCTCAGTGTTTGATCAGTTTGCTTATCCATTTATCTGCTGATGGCCCCTTGGTATATTCCCAAATTTTTGCTTATTTTGAATACAAATGCTATGAATCTTCTAATACAAGTCATTTTGTGGACATAGGCTTTAAATTCTTTTGGATAAATTTTTAGAAGGAGAACTGATGAGCTACAGGGCAAGTGAATGAATGTTTGGTTTTGTAAGAAATGGTCACACCATCTTAAACTTTTACCAGAAATGTGTAAGAATTCCACTGTTCTATGTCCTCATCAATGCTTCATGCCATCGCTATTCAGGAATCTCAGGATTTCAATTTGTATTTTCTTAATGTCTATTCAAGTTGAGTATTTTTGTGTGCTTATTGGCCACTTGTATATGTATTTCTTTGCCAAGTGTCAACTCAAATGTTTCAACCTTTTAAAAACTGGATTGTCCTTTTATTAGATTGTCCTTTTATTACTGTGTTACAGAAGTTCTTTACACATTCTAGAGACCAGTTTTGGTTTTGTTTTGTTCATATATGTTTTCCAAATATTTTTCCCCAGCCCCTGGCTTTCCTTTTCACTTTCTTAATAGTGTCTCTTAATGAGCAGAAAAGTTAAATTTAAGGTACCAACTGTTCTGGGTCCCAAAAATTCTAAGCTAAACCCAAGTTGCAAAGATATTTTATATTTTGCTCTGGAAGTTCTGTAATTTAGCTTGACACTTCAGTATGACCTACCTCAGATTTTTGTGTATAGTAGGAGGTAAGAATCAAAACTGGTAATTTTTCCATATGGTTATCTAGTTCTTCCAGTGCTGATTGCTACAATGACTTTCTCCATTGGTTACTTTAGTGGTTTTGTCAAGAATTTGGCAGTGTAAGCCAGGGTCTGTATCTGGGCTATTTATAAAGCTACAGTCGTTTCTCTATCTACTTTTTATCCCCATGCCAATAACACACTGTGATGGCTACAGCTTTATAGTAAGTCCTAAGGTTAGTTAGGGCTAAGACTTGCAACTTCATTCTTGTTACAGATGATTCTGGATATTCTATGTACAAATCAGGGGAAAAGTAAATTTCCCAATTGTGAGTTAACTGCAAACATGTTGTATTACTCTAATTTCTTTTGGCAACATTTTATAGTTTTCAGCATATACAGCTGGTCAGATTTATTCGTAAGGGGAACATGGTTTTTTGAGAGTTTTGTAATTCTCTTTTTAATTTCATTCTTCAATTGTTTGCTAGTATATAAAAATACAGTTCTTGTATACCGACCTTCCATCCCAAGACCTTGTTAAGTTGTTGTTTAGTATCCTTGGGTTATCTTTGCAAATAACCATGTTAGCTGGAGTGGCTGCTGACTTTAGTCAGATGCTTTCCCTGCATTAGTAAAATGATCATGAGCTTTTTCTCCTTGATTGATAGTACATTCCTGAGCTAAAACAAACGTGGTCATGATATATTATCCTATTTACCGTGAATATTAAGGATTTTTTTTTTTGCTTTAAGTGCAGGAGGATTATTGATCTACAATTCTATTTTCTATTGGGGGACAGGGTGAGTAGGTAATCCTTCTCAGGTTTTGAAATCAGGGCTCTTGGGGCGCCTGGGTGGCTCAGTGGGTTAAAGCCTCTGCCTTTGGCTCAAATCATGATCCCAGGGTCCCGGGATGGAGCCCCATATCGGGCTCTCTGCTCAGCAGGGAGCCTGCTTCCCTTCCTCTCTCT
>ML100520.1:27760-46226 GCA_003697995.1 Taxidea taxus jeffersonii | reverse complement strand
TTTGTTTTATGACATTAAGAGTCTCTTTTGGTTTTTCTAATCTAGGAAGTTTTATATTAAGACCCATCAATACAAAATATTCACAGTAAATGACTAGAACAAGAAAAATGAGTAACCACTTAGAGCAGTTTAAATGACAAAGAACTTAATGATGGAATTGCCAAAGTAAAACTGTTTTTGGTCCCCCAAATCTATGATCATGGGGCAGAAGGATCTCTTGAATAGAATTATAATGGATAAAAACTCTCTCTTAAATCTGTAAAACCAAAAATGATGGCTATTTAGCAGCTTAAAACACACTATTACTTATGGTTTACCAAATAATCAAGTCTATACCTCTAGATTGAAGAAGGTCAACTTCTTTCAGTGTACAGTCAACATTTATCTGGAGTTGTCTGTTCATGCTTCTCAATCTTGTCATTTCCTCAGGCTAGTAAGAAAGGACCCAAAATAGCAATTGTGGGAAAGTCATTATCAAGCCCAACATTTAAGAACTGCTATTCATATTAATAGTTCTGATTGGTCATTACCAACAATATGGCCTTAGTCCATAAGAGGGCATGTTTAAGAAGTCCTAAACATTTAAAGGAACAGTCAGGTAAAATGGCGACATCGGTATGGCCACATAAACACAAAATCTGCATAAAATGTGGCAAGCTACAGTACTAGACTATGTTTTATCATACAAAATACAATTTTTATCAAAGAGCACTAAAAATAATTTACCTCTATGCTTTCATGGTAAGGGAAACTATGAGAATCAATCTGTACAACAAGCAATGTCCATGATTTTAGTGCTATCCAGGCTTGAAAAAACAACAATACTAAGGGTCAGGCACTGTGTTTACCAGAGGTCTCATTCTTTCCTCAAAACTTCTTTCAGGGCAAGTACTAATACCATTGCTAATTTATACATGAGGAAGCTGATGCACCCACAGTGCATATAATTTTCCCAAGGTTATAAAACACAGTGATTGGTAAAACCAGGATTTAGATCAGATAATCTATTACATGAAAATTTCACAAACAAATGGATCCCATTCTTCCTCCATATTTGTTTCCTTCTTCCTTGACTTAGAGCCCAGTTTACCTATTCTTAGGCCTTTGAGGGGCAAACATGAGACATCGAAATGTACAGAATGCCCTCTTCTTAAATAAAGTTTTTTAGAAGTCTTTACATCCCCGGACCTTTTAGATTTACTATACACACACACACACATACATATACACAGTAACAAAATTCAAGTTTGAATACCAGAGGCAGAGATACTGAAGCTTTCAGCACAGCCCAGATATTAACTCAGTTACTAATGTGCTTCCAACTATATGAAGGAAAAGATAAATATCTGCTGTGACAGAATAAAATCCTCTTCCTTAAATACCTTTATTTTTCTACAAACTATGTTAATATAAGAGCAAAGAAAAAGGAGTAAAAAGGTTCTTAAGTCACAATAATGCAAGTTCTTAAGCTGTTAGGACATGTTATCAGAATAACTGGGCTGCATTATCAAGTATGAAACATTTAAAATACGTGATAGAATACAGGAAGAGCTACAACTGCTTAGAATGCTATGAGAACACAAAGGTCATTTAGAACTATTTATTAGGGATTGCTTTCCTTTTTCCTATCTGCTAAAGTATGGGACATTACCAAGTAAAATGCTTACACTTTGTCTACCAGGCAACATTAAAAGGGTTTTAAATATACCTGAGCATTTATACTAAAAATAAAGCACTTGTCCAGGGGTTTCAAAGACAGCTATTGTCTTCCCAGGAATATGTAAAAGAACTCATTCTTTGTAGAATCATAATGGATAAATTCAAGACCTAAAGGAGCTGCTTCTTCCTATGTATGGGAGGAGGGATGTTTTAGCCACAGTGGTCACAAAGGGTGAAGCTCCATAACCAAGTATGGAAGTACTGTAATACACTTTATAGTTTAGAGGCTACAGCACATTTGCTTATAACAAGAGATCTACTCAACAAGGTCATTTCCAAAGACAGGAGAACCACTGCAATTCACTAAAAGAATGGTATACCTGTAAGATTCTTATGTCCTTTTTCATAGTTTCTGATTAAACCAAGGTCCAAAAAAAATCTGAAAAGTCAGTACCATTCGCCAAAAAGTACACTGTCTTTTCAGGGAGGAGGGGTTTCAAGATTGGCTATAATTTACAGCTGTTTGTAAAAGAGCTGACATTTCAAAGTGAAAAACTCTTAAGCTTTTTCCAAAAGGTGGCAAAACTACCTTAAGTCAACTGAGCACTTGAAGAAGTTGTATCACAGAGACCCAGTTGAAGATCACTGTTGTTTGGTGGCTTGGCCCTAATTATGCATCTGAGACTAACAAACATCGGTTATTCCAGAAACCCATTTAGAACAAGACAAATGACACGAAAAACTTGACTAAGGGGGTAAATAGCATCTCTCGCCTTAATCCAACCTTATTTATCTTTCAAGGTGTAACTTAAATTTCCCTCTCTGCCATGAAACTGTCTCATCTTTGAACCCTATCAGCAAAAAGCTAACATTTCTACTCAAAACATTGAAAGTACTTAATATCCTTAAACTGGCCAACATTTCTGATTTAATGTCAATTTACATGATCTTTCTCTCACACAAACACGTTATCGGTTCACAAACACATGTTTATCCTTTCACATAAAGATCTCTTTATGAGATGGCCTCTTCGACAGCACTTAGCAGTGCTTTGCAAACTGCAGATTAGGGCGATCTTCCACTTATGCCCTCCTTAGATTACTGCACTGATGCTCTAAGCTTCTAGAGCTGGCAACAAATGTGCATTTCAGTCTCCTGGGGCACGCACATTTTTTAATACACTGCTTGATAAAGAAATGTTAAAACCTGAAGGCAGAAATATGTGCTTAGTAGCAAAAAATAGTCCATTCTCTATCATGTAATCCTACACATGAGTGGGACAAAGATAAAGACAGCCATTTTACTGAGCACCTAACTCCATGCCAGGCACTTTACATATATTGTTTTTATCTTGACAACAATATTAAAATATACTTAATAGAATTCCCTTTTATAGATAGGGAAAATCAAATGTAGATAACTTAGATACAGTCAGTGATTGCCAGAACTATTCTGCCTCCAGAGCCTATGTGAGCACTTTCTTTGAAGATTTATTTATTTTAGAGAGCGCAAGTGAGAGAGATTGGGGGAGAGGGGACAAGGGAGAGGAAGAGAGATAATCTCCAGCACACTCCTCAGTAAGCCCAATGTGGGGCTTGATTCCATGACCCTGAGATCATGACTTGAGCAAAAATGAAAATTCAGCTGCTTAACTAACTGAGCCACCCAGGCGCCCCTTATGTGGGCAGTCTTTACAATGATGTCATGGTGACTCGAATGAGCCTCTATCAACAAAAGGGAATTCTGTCAAAATGCTTTACCTCTGGATTAATTTCCTACATAATATATCTATGTTATGCATATTCCTGAAGTTAAATCAAAATTTTGCAAAATGGTTCAGGGGTGTGTGTGTGTGTGTGTGTGTGTGTATTTCAAATAGGATTTTCAGTGTTGCCCAACCAATACCGGTAAGAATACTTACTATTTGTTGGGGATTACATAAATTGATTATGTATAATATTATTTAATCCCATGAGATGGGCACTCGAAGATATTATAGGTAAGAAAACAAGCAGAGAAAGTTACTTCTCCAAGGATATATGAGTGGCAGGTAAGTAGCAGGAGGAGGAGTCAAATTCACACCTGATAGAGAGGCACTGTCTGAACCTCCATGTAGAATTGTCTCTCAGCCATGCATTGCTAATAGTCCTTCACTTTACTCTAGGCCTGGCAGCAAAAACACAAGGCAATCAAACAAATTTCTCATCTCAAATATTGTCAGCAATATGGGCTATCAATTTCTGGTAGCTGGGTAATGGTTACACAGGGTTCATTCTACTTTCTCTGTTTTTCTTTTTTTTTTTTTTTAAGTAACTCATCAGTAAAAATGCTCATCTAAAATCTGGATTTTTCTAAAGCACTAACCTATGTAACCTTTGACAGTTCTCTACTTTCCAACACAACAACAAAATTACCATACAGCAAGAGGTTACTAAACAAAACTTATTTAGTTAACTTTTATGTTAACAAAATCTGCTCATGCTCCCTAAGTACCTAAAAGACTCCCAAGTGCCCAACCACCCGGATAGATTCCTTCGTGGGTTATGTTCTTCAATACCTCCCCCAATCAGAGAATTCAATTAAGATTTCAAGTGGAGAAAACACTACTTTATTACCTTTCAGTTAAAGAGAGCTTTATAATTTTCTAAGTGCTTTAAGTAAAACCCTCCCTCCTTCTTACTTCTAATACTGACTATACTTAGGAATTTCGTCAATATTAGAAAAAATTTCATTAAATTACTAAATATGCCTCTTTAGCACTAATTCTGAAAAATTCCACTGGTTCCCCATTACCAGCAGAATGAAGTTCAAAAACCTCACCCTCAAGGTCTAAATCACAATTGACAGATGCACGTTAACCTGTTAAGACACCAGAAATCTTAGCTTAAGTGTAAGACCTATATTTGCTGTCTCCTGAAAGTTTGTCTCTGTCTTAACTTCACACTTTTGTTACCTCAATGTTCTTTCCCTCCTTTTCTCTTTTGTTTTCCCTTCTAAAATGTCCTCCCCTTTCCTCTCTGCCTCTACAGCAACACTATACTGTGTAGACCAGTGGGTCCTCACCCTTTTCCCCTCCATTCTATTAACGTTACAAAAATCAGATGGAGGGACGCCTGGGTGGCTCAGTTGGTTAAGCAGCTGCCTTCGGCTCAGGTCATGATCCCAGAGTCCTGGGATCAAGTCCTGCATCGGGCTCCTTGCTCGGCAGGGAGCCTGTTTCTCCCTCTGCCTCTGCCTGCCACTCTGTCTGCCTGTGCTCGCTCTCGCTCTAACAAACAAATAAATAAAATCTTAAAAAAAAAATCAGATGGAAACTGGAGACATGCTTCCAGACTGCACATGACTTCAGGAGTTCACAGGTTGCCTTTGAAGCCAAGACCTTCCATTAAAAACTTATCTATGAAGGCAGAGCTGCAGACATGCTGCTCTTCCCCAAACCTGTAAATGCTGAGAAATTACTCTCCGCTGAAAGAGATCAGGAAAATAAGGAATGGCTCCAAGAACAAAGTAAAGATTGTAAGGTGAAGCCCTGAAGCATACACAGGACTTTGCCACGAAGAGCTTCAGAAAGGCATTCCAGCAGAAGTGCACTGAGTACATACACAGACTAGTTGACGTACGAGTCCTCTCATTACCCGTGAGCATTACCAGCACCTACCACGCCGATTTCTAAGTATCTGTCCATGGGTCTATTTCTCTCACTAGCATGTATGCACCAAGTGCATACATACAGACCACATGCATAAACTCAACAAGGGCTGCTGCACGAATGAATGTCAGATCACAGAAAGCTTGTACTCTCATCACAAGATTCTAGGAGACTGGTTTCAAAACGTTCTGAATAGTTTTAACATTTTTTAGAACTCATAAACAATACTTAAAATGTTAAGAATATATTATCCAAATCTTTTCATTAGGGCAGTTACTATCAGGACTGCTGTCAATATGGTTACCTTAGTTCCTACCTTATTTACACTTAACAAAATTGCTCTGCCTTACAAGGCTCTTTGATGCACACTCTCCCATATTCATATGGACACAGTTCTAACGGATTTGAATCAACGTACTTAAGAAAATAACTTTTGAATCTTTGGAATTTATATGTATAATATATGCTTAAAAGAAAAAAAATGAACAGATGAGAAAAAATATAAAATGCTTGGGGAGGGTGTACTTTTCTATTTTGACAGAGAGCAATTCATAGTAAATGAGATGCCATACCTTTGTTAGAATGTCAGTCATTTGAAAATACTGATGAACCTATGGAATTCATACATGTGAGAGGAACTTTTAAAAGCACCGAATTATTCTGAAGTGAACAACTGAAGGCAAAAGTCTCTCATCCATTGTTTAAAAAAATGGAAAGGCCCTGTCAGGAACAGAACATCAAAGACGAACACATGCCCCAGACAGCCGTCACGCCCATCTTCCTGGCCACACAGGCCAACAGAGGACTTACCGTGGGGATCGCAGTGGTGCAGCTGACCCTTCGGAGCCGTCTCTGCATCAGGTCATGCTCCATCCCGTTCACTTCAGCCTTCAACCGCTCTAGCTCCTCTTTCTCAAGTTTCAACTGCTTTGCTAACCTCTCCATCCTTGCTCGCTGATGTAACAGCAAGGCTATAGTGTTACAGATAGAGTCATTGCAGAGGGTAACATTGAACAAGTGACTGGGAAATTTCTGTATGTACTGCTAGTGCACAAAATACCTCAAAAGGAACCCTGCCCTCCATTCTGAGTTGGCATTTACTCTTGTGTCTTGCTAATGCTATTGGGCTTTAATTTGGCTCTTGGAACTCCTGCCAAAATGACATCATCCATATGTCCATCTTGCTCTGTTGACCTTCGTTTCCCTAAGATTGTCTTTTTAACTATACCTGTGTGGTTCTTAAACAGGTTCAATACCAGACATATCAAACTACAAACATAATTACTACTCCTCTTACACAATGAAAGAATATTAAATTCTCAGATACCTTGAAATCTGGATAGACTTTTTAAAAATTCTGTCCTCCCTTTAGTTAGGTCCACTATTAACTAATCCAACATTAGTCTTCATCACCAATCCCACTTATAAATATATATGTATCTTATAAATATTACACCCTCTAGGCCAGTCTCGTTAGAAAAAATTCAAATTCCTTAACCTTGATAAACATTAGCCCACCCATTATGAATCTCCAATTCTGTAGGGCTTTGTTTGACAGTATCAATTTCACTTGTCTATGTTTTTGTCCTAATGAATGTTCTTCCTAAAAAACAGCCTTATTAGGTCACTATTTTCAAATTTTATTTTATTTTTTTAAAAGATTTTATTTATTTATTTGTCAGAGAGAGAGAGAGAGCGAGCACAGGCAGACAGAGTGGTAGGCAGAGGCAGAGGGAGAAGCAGGCTCCCTGCCGAGCAAGGAGCCCTATGTAGGACTCGATCCCAGGATGCCAGGATCATGACCTGAGCCGAAGGCAGCCGCTTAACCAACTGAGCCACCCAGGCGTCCCTATTTTCAAATTTTAAAACAAAGCCTATAGAGAACTCTGAAGCACTGACACTATTTTTGTCTCAGCCTATTCTTGGTAGCAATGCTACTGTGAAATATTTAATAAATACTAACCATTTCATTAAAACTAACCAGCTAAGGGGCGCCTGGGTGGCTCAGTGGGTTAAAGCCTCTGCCTTTGGCTCAGGTCATGATCTCAGGGTCCTGGGATCGAGTCCTGCACTGGGCTCTCTGCTCAACGGGGAGCCTGCCTCCTCCTCTCTCTCTGCCTGTCTCTCTGCCTACTTGTGATCTCTGTCAAATAAATAAAAGCTTTAAAAAAAAACTAACCAGCTAATATAAATTTATTTTGAAAAAGCCACCTCAAAACAAAGATTAAATTTCATAAAAGGGCTAAAATTACCTTGTGTATAGGCATAGTCATCTGATCCAGAACTAGAACTCCTCTGGTATTTATGGCTTCCCTTTTCTCCCCCAGAGCCTGGTACCACTGAAATGGGCTGAATAGGTTCTGGGGCTGCAGAACGTTCTTCTTGGTCCACTAAATTTAAAAGATTTTCAGTTGCCGCTCGACCTACAGTAATTTTAAAAACTGTAGTTGGGTTTGGTATCACTCGAGGAGATGGTGACGGAGCACATGAAGGTCCAGTTGGCTGTGTATATGTAATATACACAGGATTAACATTAAATGGAGGTTTTGGTTGACTGGATATTCCTCTTGAAGGAGAACTTGAAGGTGGTGTGGTGGCTGTGTACAGTGAGTGCTGATTCCGTGGAGATGGTTGATTACTGATAGGTGAAGGACTCCTGTTCATTGCTGTCCCAGGCCTTTGAGAGGGTTCAACTGTAATTTCTATCTTCTTCATGGATCCTTTGGGTAAGCTAGATGTTGTGTATGGGAGATAGGCTACTGAATGGGTTCCCTGCTTCTGATAGCTGGGAGGTCCTTGTTGATATGGATGCGGTGGAGTAGTTGAAGGACTAGGGGGCATAAAGACGTGGGAACTTGGGTGGCCCAACTGGGAAGGCTGCACCTGATGCTGTGGAGAGCTGAAGGGTGAAGGACACTGAGAAGGAGGTGGCGAATGGTAAGTGGGTTGAGGAATCTGCTGTTGTTTGGGAGAATACTGAGGAGGTTGATAGTTCTGTTGATGTGGATAAACAGGTAAAGGACGTTGGCTATAATGAGGCACTGGGCCCTGTGGTGAGGACTGCCATGGTGTAGTCTGAGGAGTTTGTCTTCCTGATGAACTCTGAGATGTCTGTCTAATATAAATAGAACCAGGAGACCCATAGAGATTGCTTGGGATTTGTGGAAGAATTTGTAAAGCTCTTGGTACAGTCTGTCCAGCAGGGAGGTTCTGGGACACTGTAACAGTAATCGGATTTGTACTATACCGAGGTATGTGCATGTACGAAGGAGGTGGCGGTGGTGAAGGCCCTTGCATAGCAGATGGGTTCATTCCTGTGGGCATGGAAGATGGCTGTTGAGGTGGCTGTGAAGGAGGAGTAGCTGCACTTCTGTTCTGCTCATTCATAAAAAATGGATTATAGTTCGGAGTAGCAGCCACAACAGCTGGAGCGGAGTGTGGTTCCTGAACTAAACAGATCAGCTGTTTACTCGCTGCATGCTGTGGATCAATATGTCCATCACTTGAGCTGTGTACCAGTGTTCGACCCCCATTAAGCTGTGCCCCATCTCCTGGGTGGTAGCTACTCGGAGAATGGATACCCAGATTAATATGCAAAAGGCGATTTCTATTCATCCTGTTGTCATCTGGACTGTGGTATTCCATATATAAGTATTTGCTACTCTCCTGGGAGAGGGCTCGGCAACAGGCTTCAAGATTGTTGTTGTTCTAGGGGAGAAAAGTGGTAACATTAACACTGACAAAATGAACAAATCCTAAAAGAAGTCAAGCTTTGCAGGTTATGCAAATACGACTGTCATAAAATAAGTAGAGAATGGCATTTTAAGCACAAACAGCTTCAGAGTCATGCTCCCTGACAAGGAGACCACAAACAATTCATACTGTTTCACAGACATTTAGTTCCTATGACTAGTACTCCCGCTACTGCTACAGAAATGGAAAGCACCCACTAATGAACACTGTGACTCAACCCCACATAGTCTCAGTCCAAATCCAGGACTCACTTTAGGTCTGATGCATCTCAACAAATTAACATGTTGGGCCAATCCTAGATTCACCTTAATTGCTCAAAACACACCAGTTTAAAACAGAAAACATGAAAATAACCATGCTTTAGTTTTTGAAAGGCACTGGAACCACAAAAGGAGAAAAATTATAGTAAAATTCCTAGAGTCAAAACAATAAAAATTCTAAAGCAGCCTTTTCTTTTCACCAAATTTATCCTTATATAACTTCAACTATCCTTAGGAAAGATGAAGCTAACCAAAGAAATCAGTAAAAACAAGCACACATTTTGAACTATGGTTCCAGAACTGCCAAAGTTAAGGCTATTTAATAGAAAATCAAGTCTCAACTGCCTCAATGAAATTCATTCACACTCCCACAGACACAACATTTTCTACCCACTGAAAAGTAGCTTGGTCAACTTTCACAATCATTGTAGGATCTGAATTTTCTGAGTCACTATATATACACTCAAAGATGCTAATACCAAAGTGACATTTCAGACACTCTGACAATAATGTAACTTAAGAAGGAGGTTCATCTTTTTTTAATTTGAAAATACAAGGTAGTTTTCCATTAAAATACAAAATTCTGAACTATTTTATTAGCCTAAAGCACTATTATTCATCGCCTTTGGAATAATAAAATTTCTCTATTTCTGTGACTTTCTCAGTAGTTCATAAATATACAGATATGCACATACATACCTACTACTGCATATTGATTTTAGGAAAAAGCACATTTTATACAAAAATAAAAGGAAACACTTACTTCTGCTGAGAAGCAAATAAGATTAAACCTAAAACAGAACATAAAATGCTGTAATTTTAGAGCTGAAAACTTTTAGGGTTCATCTATTCCAACTCAACTCATTTACAGATGAGGAACGAGATACACGGCTTGAGAACAAGCACTTAACTAGTTAACAGGAGAGCCAGTTCTAGATTCTCGATCTCCTAACTCCCCAATTTCAAGGGAGAGGATGTTAGGCCAAAAGTAAATAACTATATTAAAGCTTCATGAAATAAACAAAGATCAGTTAAACAAACCTTTGCAAAATAAATTCTCAGAAATTTAAAGAACTGGCTTCATCAAAAGTCCATACATAACTTGTATCTGTTTCTATATATAAACCTGTGATACTAAAATTCTGAGCCATAGAGAAAAGTAATTGTCGAAATTTAAGAAGAAAATTATTTTTTTAAAAAAGAAGAAAATTATTAAAACTCAGAATATGGCCTTTTTAGAAATCCTGTTTAAAAATCACTGTGATCGAGGCACCTGGGTGGGTCAGTGGGTTAAAGCCTCTGCATTCGGCTCAGGTCATGATCCCAGGGTCCTGGGATTGAGCCCCACATTGGGCTCTCTGCTCAGCATGGAGCCTGCTTTCCTTCCTCTCTGCCTACTTGGGATCTCTGTCAGGTAAATAAATAAAATCTTTAAAAATAAATAAATAAAATATATTAAAAAAATAAAAATCACTGTGATCAAGAGATGAGAAGCTCAGTATTAAGCAAATTGGCTCTGCCTGCTTGTGATCTCTCTCTGTGTCAAATAAATAAAGTCTTTAAAAAAAACTCTATTAAAAAAAAAAAGGCAAATTGGATCCAAAGGATTCAAACTGATTGCCTACTAGAAAATGTCACTGACAGGTATCTGAAAGAAAAGAATATGAAAAGTGAAAAGAGAAATATGTCTGCAAATGGACCAAAAGGAGAACAAAAAATAGCCCATTTTAGGAGCGCCTGGGTGGCTCAATGGGTTAATTAAGCCTCTGCCTTCGCCTCAGGTCATGATCCCAGGATCTTGGGATAGAGGCCCACATCAGGCTCCCTGCCAAACAGGGAGCCTGCTTCCCCCTCTCTCTCTGCCTGCCACTCTGCCTACTTGTGATCTCTCTCTCTCTCTCTGTCAAATAAATAAATAATTTTAAAAAAAAAATTAGCCCATTTTATATGAAACCTAAAGCAGTCGTGGATACTTCACTATTTGACATCTGTAGTAATGCTGCTGAAATTTCATGTTTTCTACAGTGAATTAGGGAGCCTGAACAGTATCCTCCCACAAAGGACCCAAATTCACAATGATACAAAGTTGATTTGTCAGCCTATTCAAATGCATGTCTACAGTGACAAGGTAAGTAAATTTTCCTATGAAGAAAAAATTTAAACCAGATTTCTTTACAAAATCAGTTTTAAAAGAATACCACCGGAACAGATTCAAATGTTATCTTTAACCTGCAGAATGCTTTCAAAAGAAAAAAAAATGGATACAAAATTTATCAAATAGTAAATATAAATAAATAAATCAAAATTACTTAGTTGGATAAAGAGGTGAGAATTATTTTTTCTTTCTTTTCTTTTTTTTTTTTTTAAGTAGGCTCCATGTCCAATGTACAACCCTGAGATCAAGAGCTGGATGCTCTATGAACTGAGCCAACAAGTGCCCTAAGAGGTCAGAATTAAAACAAACAAACAAACAAACAAAAACCACATATAAACTCTTGAAAAGACCTAGGTAAAAAAGCATCATACTCCTAAAAAGTGACCCTAAATTGAGCGATGACAGCTCAGAGATAGAGGCTTTAAGACTTGTATATTAAATGTCAACTACTGAATCTTTAAATGCAAACAGCAAAACTTTTCAGTGTCAGAGCTAAGTCTCCATGCCAATAGACTCTTATTAATCCCAAAGGAACAAGGAAGAGGAAGACTTGGGTCAATGTCAATTAGCAATAAATGTTCATTAAGCTGAATTTAAAGTTCATTCCTTCAGTTTAGTGTGATAAAGACATTAAGCCATGAAAAAATACAGGTGATAAAAGGATAAATTAAATTTGAGAAAACAAAGTTGGGGGATAGGTGGTGAGGACAGGTAAGGAAGACGATTGCTAGGAAATGGTTTTAACTAGAAGCCTCACTCATGCTTGGTTTTACTCCGATGGGAAGCATCTTTGCTCTACCAGAGACCAAAATGTGGCTAGAGTAAAGAATGGGAATTCACAGTGGGAATGTGTGTGTTGGAAAAAAACAAAAGCAAGCTGTAATACAAAAACCGTAACCCCAAAGGCCTAAACATAGTAGAAGGGCTAGGAAGCACCTCTTTTACCACAACTGTTCTGTGAGTCGCTATTTGCAATTAAACTCCACAGTATATAGGCTTAGGTGATAGCCTGAGCCACTCACACTGCAGTAAGGTAGAGTCTGCATATGATGCAGTAAGGTAGAATTCGAACCGATAACATGTGAAGAAGTCCAGTGGACAAGACAAAATTACTGTACCCAAAAGTGAACCAAACAGGGAAATGTTGTAACCCCAAACACCTGGAGATCCTGTGAAGGGCGATGTAAAATTCAACAAGGGAAGCATTAGGCCAGTTTTTCTCTTGTCCCTTGAATGGGAAAACATATTCTGTCTAATATTAAAGATATATTTCAATATAAGACAACTAAATCAAAGAAATATGATTAAACTAGACAAAGTGGCTTTACACTTAAAATTACCTGTTAGTAAATGTTTATTAACTAGAAAAACAGTAAGAAAGGGACTGGACTCTCTATAGACTTTAAAAAACTGGCTCAAAAGTATAACCAAGGGACACCTGGGTGGCTCAGTTGGTTAAGTGGCTGCCTTCGGCTCAGGTCATGATCCCAGCATCCTGGGATCGAGTCCCACATCGGGCTCCTTGCTCGGCAGGGAGCCTGCTTCTCCCTCTGCCTCTGCCTGCCTGTGCTCGCTCGCTCTCTCTCTCTCTCTCTCTCTCTCTCTCTCTAAGAAATATATAAATAAAATCTTTAAAAAAAAGTATAGCCAAAAAGTTATAATGATAAATCTGAGATTCAAAATTCAAATCTAAGGATCTGGGGACTGATCAAACAATTCCAAAACTGTAAAAGGTGGAATCTGAACATAATCAGTTTTTGTTTGCTATAGGCCTTTTTTTCCCCTCTAAATCAGTGGTTCTCAGTAGGGTAGATTTTGCCTCCCATAAGACATTTAGCAATGTGTGGAGACATCTGCGGTTGTCACAACTGCAAGAGTGCTATTGGCATCTAGTGGTAGAGACCAGGAATGCTGCTCAACAGCCTACAATGTACACGTCAGGGCCCCACAACAAAGATTACCCAGCCCAAAATGTCAATAGCACCAAGGTTGAGAATTCCTGCTCTAAATGCCTCCCACTGCCCTCCACAAAGACAATGAAAACTTAAGGAGAACTGTAGCATAATATCACTATTGTTGCCGGGTAATCTACCTGTAACATGCACTGAGATACAACACCCTCTGGAATCTCCGGGAAACGCTGTCGGAGGTCATGGAGAACCTGCATGTCAAGCTGTGGAGTGCTCTGCGCCATGCCAGAACAAATGGTGGTCAAGTATCTCTTAGGAAATTGACGCTAACCAGCCTTCCAATAGTAGTGATCTTCCAACACCGCATTCATTTTCTATTAAAAGAAATCAAAGTTAATCACTGTGTTGTCCACCTAAAACTCTTGTAACATTGTATGTCAACAATACTTCAATAAAATATGGTTGAATTTAGTTATGTATTTCACTTTATTCAAATAGAAACGGTCACTATGTTAAAATGGTGAGTCATAAAATTGACAAATTCAACTTAGTCAGACTTTTCTAATATAGCCAATCACTGGTTTAGAAACAAAAAAAGCCAAAAGACATCCCCAAAACTTCAGTTTCATTTTAATGCTTAAAAAAAAAAAAATAAAGCACCAGGTAGATTAAAACGACAGAGTATACTATTTGGCAACCGTTATCTTGCTAGCCTTGAGAAATGCTACTTGTGTATAATCACTCGGGTTTTCGCAAGGGCTATCACATCACTCCCCAGAGCAGAGTAATCATTTTGATATCTGAAGTAATAAGAAGACAAGGACTTAATGATAACACCACAAAGCATTACCTGTCCTGTTTTACATTCTACTTGTACTTTGAGGCCAAAAGATTTGGATTTGAAGTATGAATAAAGGAAACCCAAAGTCTAAAGGAAATAACTTAGCAAACGCAAATGGAAACGTAAACTCCTTTGTTTTTAATGATGATGCTCTGCGGGGGGGGGGGGATGTGGGGGGGGATGGGCTAAATGAGTAATGGGCATTAAGGAAGGCACTTGTGATGAGCACTGGGTGTTGTATGTAAGTGATGGATCACTAAATTCTACTCCTGAAACCAATACTACACTATATGTTAACTAACTTGAATTTAAATAAAATCTTAGAAGAAAAAATTAACTAAAAAGACGCTGCTGCTGGCCCGTCAGCAGCCAGACCTAAACAGCTGGGCTTTCACTTATTTCTGATGCCACTGGCAGAGGTGCTACAACGGTAGGATTTAAGGGTACAGTTTGAGTGGAGAAAATTAACATCCAATCTCACTGGCACTACTCAAGCTGAGCACCCATATATAAAAAGGCAACTAGTGAAATAATAATTCATAAATTAACTGGCAGCATCAAGAACCAATGAACTGATAGACATTTTAATACAGTTGACCTCTGAATGACACAGGGGTTATGGGCACCAACCCCAGGGCAGTCAAAAATCTACATTTAACTTTTGACTCCCCCCAGAACTTAACCACCAATAGCCGACTGCTGATCTTACTGATAACATAAACAGTCATATTAGTCATATTAATAATTAATAACATATTAATCAATATGTATTTTGTATTGGAAATGGCATATTATATACTGTACTCTTACAATAGAGTAAAAACTAGAGAAAAAATATTAAGAAAATCATAAGGAAGAAAAAAACATTTATAGCACTGACTGTATTTATTTTAAAAAATCTGCATATAAGGGGCGCCTGGGTGGCTCAGTGGGTTAAGCCTCTGCCTTTGGCTCAGGTCATGATCTCAGGGTCCTGGGATTGGGCCCCGTATCGGGCTCTCTGCTCAGTCCCCCGTATCGGGCTCTCTGCTCAGTGGGGATCCTGCTTCCCCATCTCTCACTGTACCTCCCTCTCTGCCTACTTGTGATCTCTGTCACAAATCTGCATGTAAATAGATCCATACAGTTTCAACCTTTGTTGCTCAAGGGTTCAACTACATATACTTCCCATTGTTTTAAAGGGGAAAAACATAGTGTATACCATACAATCCCATAATTTCTGCTGTATTCACTCACTAGATGGTCAAATATTTTTAGATATGCGAAGTAAACACCTGCATCATCTTAAGAGGCATGGAAACCACAATTTTAAGCTACATGGTCTAAAGCACACACATAAGGAAGGGCCATTCCACAGCAAATCTTTATCTTGCAAATAAGCCCTGAAACTTTAAATCATGCCATTACTTGGGGGCAATGTAGAGAACTACAATCAGTATTTCAAAAATAAAAAAATGTTCGGATAGGTCTAAGAAGGCAGCATAGGAATACCCTGAACTTATCTTCTCCCATGGACACACCAAATTTATGCCTATATATAGATCAATTCCTCCTGAAGAATGGGGGGCTGACAGAACACCTTCTGCACAATACAAGGCTAGAGGGACCTCAATCAGAACAGCAAGAGAAAGAGACGCATGGTAACAAGGGCAACCCCACCTTGACACCACAAACTGCAATAATGGAAGGTATCACTGACAGACGCATAAGCTGCACTTTAAAGAGTAACCAGAGAGGTGCCTGGGTGGCTCAATCATTGGGCGTCTGCTTTCAGGTCAGGCCATGATCCCAGGGCTCCTGGGATGGAGTTCCACATCAGGCTCCCAGGGAGCCTGCTTCTCCCTCTCCCACTCCCCCTGCTCATGCTCCCTCTCTCTGTCAAATAAATAATCTTTTCTAAAAGTAAGTAAATAAAATAAAGGGTAACTAGACTACAAGTGAAGGAAAACCATTTATTAACCCCAGAACATCCACCAAACAGTGGAGTAACTACAGAAACTCTCCCTGGGGTCAGAGGTGCTAGTGACTGCCACAGTTGACCTTCCCCCTCCCTCAAAACAGGATCAGGGACTGGGTGTCCTAGCAGCCTACCACTTCAGCTAGTTCTGGGCTCCAAGCACATACCAGCTCCAGCTGTCCGAGCAGGGTAGCCCCAGTGAGGTGCACACCAGAGCACACCTCACGTATACCCAGTACGGTTCCAGTAATATCACGAAGGAGGTACAGGGCAAAGCCCCCTGGGACACCTACATCCACACCAGGTTGTGCTTCAGTTTTCCATTAGGGCAGCCACACTGTGGAGTGCCCTAGGACCCAGAGACCCATGGATTACAGCCCCAGGCAGCCAGCTACCCAAAAGTGTGAGGAACACACAGTCTGCCCAGGTGATGTGTCTACACAAGGCCACTCCTCTAAGACTGGGAGAGGCGGGTCTTTCACCTCATTCATAGAAATAAACACAGAAAATCAAATTTTAAAAAGGGACAGAGGAATATGCTTGTAAGACAAAATTTCAAGAAAATAACTAAACCAAAATGACATAAGCCATCTACCTGACAAATATTTCAAAGTAATGATCATAAAGTTGCTTAACAGACTTGAGAGAAGAGATGAATTCACTAAGAACTTCAACAAAAACACAATGTTTTTAAAAAAAAAATATGGGGCGCCCTGGTGGCTCAGGCATTAAGGCTCTCCCTTCAGCTCAGGTCATGTTCCCAGGGATCAAGCCTTGTGTTGGGCTCTCTGCTCAGTGGGAAGTCTGCTTCTCCCTCTCTCACTCTCCCTGCTTGTGTTCCCTCTCTTGCTGTCTCTGTCAACTAAGTAAATAAATAAATATTTTTTAAAAAATAAAAAAAAAATTTAAATCTGAGGTAAAGACTAAAATAACTGAAATAAAAAATATACCAGAAGTAATCAATAGGAGATTAAAGGATGCAGAAGAACAGAAGAGCACTCCAGAAAACAGGGGAAGAAAAAACATTCAAGCTAAACACCAAAACAAAAAGGAATTTTTAAAAATGAAGATGGTTAGGGGACCTCTGTGACAACATCAAGCAAATTAACATTCCCATGGTATGGATCTCAGAAGGAGCTAAGAGAGAAAGGGGAAGAAAATTTATACAAGGAAATAATAGCTGAAAACTTCCCTAACCTAGGGAATGAAAGAGACACCCAGGTTCAAGAAGCAAAGAGCCCCAAGTAAGATGAACCCAAAAAAGGCCCAAACCAAAACACGTAATAATTAAAATGTCAAAGATTAAAGATAATGAGAAGATCTTACAAGCACCAAGAGGACACCAAACAGTTATCCACAACAAAAAAAACCCATGAGGATATCAGCTGATTTTTCAGCAGAAACTTTGCAGGCCAAAAGAAAGTGGAAAGATGTACTCAAAGTGCTGAAAGGACAAAGCTGACAACCAAAAATCCTCCATGCTTCAAGGTTATCACGTAAAATCAAAGGAAAGACAGAGATACCCAGACAAACAAGTTAAAGGAGTTCATTACCACTGAACCAGCCTTGTAAGAAATGCTAAAGGGACTTCTTTCAGTGGGAAAGAAAAAGCCATGATGAGAGGTAAGAAAACAATGAAAGGAAAAAATTTCAAGGGTAAAGGCAAACATATGGTACATCAATCACTTACACTGTGAGTATGAAGGTTAAAAGGCAACAGTAGTAAAAATCATTTGTATCTAAAAAATTAAGGGAGTCACAAAATAAAAGATGTAAAACATATAAAAGACGGATGGGAAAGTAAAAGTGCAGTTCTGTAGAATGTGATAGAACTTTAGCAATCATAAACTTAATGGATTTGCACCCTGCTGCAGGCCACCAGATGAACGGGACAAACCAGCACTTCCGAGATTGCAACCCCAAGCACAGCGGCGGCAGCAGCACCCCCGGCGGCTCGGGCGGCACCTCGGGTGGCGGCGCGGGCAGCGGCAACAGCGGCGGAGGCAGCGGCGGCGGCAGTGGCAGCAACATGCCCGCCTCCGTGGCCCACGTCCCTGCTGCAATGCTGCCGCCCAATGTCATAGACACTGATTTCATCGACGTGGAAGTGCTTATGTCCTTAGTGATAGAAATGGGTTTGGACCGCATCAAGGAGCTGCCCGAACTCTGGCTGGGGCAAAACGAGTTTGATTTTATGACGGACTTCGTGTGCAAACAGCAGCCCAGCAGAGTAAGCTGTTGACTTGATCGAAACCCCGGCAAAAAGAAATCAAACCCTCCCC
>ML100520.1:0-23440 GCA_003697995.1 Taxidea taxus jeffersonii | reverse complement strand
ATATACACAATGGAGTATTACTCAGCCACAAAAAATAGTAACATCAGGGCGCCTGGGTGGCTCAGTGGGTTAAAGCCGCTGCCTTCGGCTCAGGTCATGATCCCAGGGTCCTGGGATAGAGCTCCACATCGGGCTCTCTGCTCGGCAGGGAGCCTGCTTCCATTCCTCTCTCTCTCTGCCTGCCTCTCTGCCTGCTTGTGATCTCTGTCTGTCAAATAAATAAATAAAATCTTTAAAAAAAATAGTAACATCTTGTCATTCACAACAACACTAATCTACAGGGTATTGTGCTAAGTGAAATAAGCCAATCATAGAAAGACCTATATGATTCTGCCTACAAGCAGAATCTAAAAAAAAAAACAAAAACAAAATGAACAAGCAAGCAAGAAAAAGAAACAGACTCATAAACACAGAGAACAAACTAGTGACTGCCAGTGGGGAGGAGGGATGGGCGAAATTCATGAAGAGGATTAAGAGGTACCAACATCCAGTTATAAAATAAACAGGTCATGGGGATAAAAAGTACAGCATAGGAAATACAGTCAATAATATACTGTAATAATGATCTATCTATCAATATAATGTAATAATAACAACACTTATTGGAGTGAGCATTCCTGATGTATAGAATTGTTGAATCACTCTGTTGTCTGTTGTATACCTCTAATTGACATTGTAAGTCCACTATTCTTGAATAAAAAAAAATTAAGAAAAGAAGGGCCATCTGTACCCCAATGTTCATAGCAGCAATGGCTACAATTGCCAAACTGTGGAAAGAGCCAAGAAGCCCTTCAAGAGACGAATGGGTAAAGAAGATATGGTGCATATATACAATGGAGTATTATGCCTCCACCAGAAAGGATGAATACCCAACTTTTGTATCAACATGGACGGGACTGGAGGAGATTATGCTGAGTGAAATAAGTCAAGCAGAGAGAGTCAATTATCACATGGTTTCACTTATTTGTGGAGCATAAGGAATAACATGGAGAACATTAGGAGAAGGAAAGGAAAAGTGAATTGGGGGAAATCGGAGGGGGAAGACAAAGCGTGAGAGACTGTGGACTCTGAAAAACAATCTGAGGGTTTGGGAGGGGAGGGGGTTGGTGGATTCGGTGCGCCTGGTGGTGGGTATTAAGGAGGGCACGTATGGGGCCCCTGGGTGGCTCAGTGGTTAAAGCCTCTGCCTTCGGCTCAGGTCCTGATCTCAGGGTCCTGGGATCGAGCCCCACATCGGGCTCTCTGCTCAGCGGGGAGCCTGCTTCCCCCTCTCTCTCTGCCTGCCTCTCTGCCTACTTGTGATCTCTGTCAAATAAATAAATAAAATCTTAAAAAAAAAAGGAGGGCACGTATTGCATGGAGCACTGAGTGTGGTGCATAAACAATGAATCTTGGAACAATGAAAAAATAAAATTAAAAAAATATAATTAAAAAATAAAATTAAAAAACTGAATGAATCTTTGAAAAACATGAAGAAATTAAAATGTTTAAGGAAAATACTGAATTCAGTATTACTTCTGCTGGTTTATAATTAAGTAGATACTTAAAAAACAATCATCATGTAATCTCAAACCTGATGTTGATTATAGGAAGGGCATTTCATTTTACACACAAACTACTGGCTTTCACTGGGTGTCTGGCTTGCTCTCCTCTTCCTTCCAAGCTAAGACTGTCAAGGGTTATGGACACTCCTTCTATCTACCAAGTGGCCACAAAGCCCTTATCTATGAGATTCTGCCTAACCACAGATAAAAAGAGCCATTAGTGACCACTTTAATGACATCCAGCCACAACACGAAAGCTGTCTAATGAACATGAAGGAAAACTGAAATGTGGGGGAATATGACTGGCACATATATGGGCTTTCTGTCTCCCCTGTACTCTTCTCCCTACAATTCACTCCTTAGTCTGCTTTAATCTGGCTCTTAACACTGTTCCACTGAAATACCTATCTCTCTGATGCTAAATCTAGAAGATTTATTTTCTGGTACCTACACCCCCTTGATCTCCGCAGCCTCTGACAATATTGACCAATACTTCTTTTTTTAGCCTCTTTGACAACATACTAGCCTGGTTTCTTCCCATCTCTTCTGTCCCATTAATGTCCATCTGGTTTTTGTCCTAAGTTGCTTCCTCTTTTCATTCTGCATCCTTTTAACCAGTGATAGTATCTACTATTAGGCATTCAGTAACATTTAAAGGCTGAGGATTCCCAAATTGGTATCTTGAACATCATGCTCTCTGCAAGACTCCAGACACATACAGCCACCTGCCTACTACAGAGCACCATCTGGATATGCCCAAAGATAATTGTCAATATGTTCAAAAAGGAAATCCTCACCACAACCCTTCCCCAAATGCTCTCTGTTCTCTCCATGAATGTTACCACTATTCACTCAGTAACAATACTAGAAACCAGGGTGTGATCCCTGACTTCCCATTCTTGCACAACCAACTAGAGGGTAAAAGGAAGTGATCATGGTTTCCACCCCATTTTTGCCATCTGTTAGTGTCTAAGAAATATGCTCAATCCTTACACCTTTGAAATTTCACCTACAAAATGGAAATAATAGTAGGGCTGTAGTAAAATTTAAATGTCAACTGTTATTAAGTCAGAAAGCATTAGTTATTATTAAGGGCATTTTTTAATACTGTCATCAACATTACGGCTCCAACTTCCTGCTACTCTCTCATCTCTGGTCATGCCTTCCTCCCCCATCACAGCCAGAGTATTAGTGCTCTAAGACAAGGATATGATCATGTCACCTCCACTCTGCACCCCAACAGAACAGAGCTGGGTGTGATCCTGTGCATGGCTGGCCTGTGCCACCTCCTCCTAGGGCATGAGACCATGATCATCTATCTGCCTGAGATGCTTTTCTTCCTCCCTCCCACTGCTTCTCAAAGCCACATTGATTCTGTACACATCGGTACTGATGGCACTTCCTCTATGGAGGCTTCCACTGACACCCCATTCCCTGAATCCTGTCACCAAGCCTCTCCTCCACCCACACCATGCTAGAGGACCCTCCATGTGCTGTAATTGCAGGTTGTGCTTATCCTCACAAGTGCACCAAACACATGACAATGAAGCCACCAGGGTACCTAAAGATCTCATATAAACTGTAGCTCTACCCAGAACATGCTGTTACACCACCGAGTAGGGGATGGGAGCTGGTGCCAAGGACCTGGGAGCTAGCTTAAAGTGGCTCCCACTGGCCAAATATGTGACAATCTGAGTACCAAAATAATTAAGGACAACAATGAATTACAGGCCTGTAGAAAATAGGAACCCATGAGCTGCTATCAGTATTAAATATATACATAAATGGAGAAGGGAGGACTTTTATTTATGGCAGAATCCAACCGGTAAACATTCAAGGAGTGCTAAAGCATAAAAAAAAAAACCATCATTTTGCAGATATCACAGTACAGATTGCTTCAAGAAAAAAATCATCAAGGATGCTAAATGTAGGGGTAGATTTGGATGAAGAATAATATGTATGCATGGTCTTCAAGTATCTCCCCAAAGAATTGCTTATTAGTTGCAAGGGGACAGATTACACAGTAGATAAATAAAACAATATCATGATTAGCTAATGAAAATTAACATCAATGAGGGAAAGATGGACAACATATACCTCCAGACAGGTCACCCTGAGAAAACATATTATTTTACAGTATTCCTGTTAGGAATGCAGAACCTAAAGGACACCTGCATGGCTCAGGTGGTCAAGCATCTGGCTTCAGCTCAGGTCATGATCCCAGGGTCCTGGGACTGAGTCCGTGTCAGGCTCCTTACTCTGCAGGAAGCCTGCTTCTCCCTCTCCCTCTGCCTTCTACTTCCCCTGCTTGTGCTCTCTCTCTTTAATAAATAAAATCTTTTAAAAAACTAGACCTTGAAATCCATTGTACATTTTATACTGACAGCACATGACAATTCAGACCAGCCACAGTTCAAGTAGTCAGCAGCCACCTACAGTTAGCAATGGCTTCCTTACTGGACAGCACAGCTCTAAGGCTTTAGGACTTTCATTCAATTAAAAGGCTAAGCCCTACAACTCTTAGATTCTACAATTCAATATCTTCCTTGAAGGTATTCAACTGATTAGGCACAGGGCCTGGCACAGACTAGATATTAAATGAATATTTGTTAGGTAAAATAGAAAAGAAAAATGTAATTCACTGAATTTAATGGTAAGAATGACCTTAGTCATCAAATCTGCTTGTATTTATGATGACAACTTTCCCACCAGGAAATGATACTTCACACTTGAGGGGCCAACCATATTCAGAACACTTGATAGCTATTTAAGAGTTGTCTACAAAGAGCTTCTGAAGCACCCAAAAGCTTAACTCAAGCTTCCCTAGTGGCTCCAAAGAACTGTTTTATTCATTTCTCAACCCTAATTTCAAGTCTTTAAAATATAAGGATAATACAATTGCCTTTTTACAAAAAAAGAAAAGGCAACAAGGGTAAACAAAAACAAAGACGGATTAGGTGTCAAGCAAGAGCTTGGGTTCTGTCCAGTTCTGAGGTCTTGGAAGCTGCTAGCTCTCTGCCAGCTCTGTCCACCTTTAAAACCTCAGGTGCCACCACCACCAAAGTTACCATTAATTTCACCATTACTGCTATCATATGCCATTTACTGAACAACTGTGTCCTCAAAGGTAGCTGTGATTATCTCTAGTTTACAGGTAAGAAAACAACCTAAAGAATGGGCATATGGCAGAATCATGACTCAAATCCAAGCCTGCCTTCTCCAAAGGCTGTGCTCTTTCCACTACGTCACTGGTAGGTACCAAGGACATTGCCAGAAGGTGAGGATGAGCGCCTTTCTTTGGGGAAAAAAAGACAAGAAACCCCCATCACCTTATCATCCAAAAAGGGGGTTATGGGGGTGGGAGACTAAGGGCTGAGAGGGGAGCAAATAATTCTTGTATAAATAAGCTGTTTAAGGACACAGATGAGACAGAGCTAAAAGGGAAAAATGCCCTTTTCTTTTTTTTTCTTTAAGCTTTTTTATTTAAACATATAATGTAACCCCACCACCCTCTCCCAACCCCTCTCCCCCCCCACCCCCCTCAGTTTGTTTTATGACATTAAGAGTCTCTTTTGGTTTGTCTCCCTCCCGATCCCATCTTGTTTCATTTTTTCTTTTCCTACCACCTTAACCCCCACCCCCGTTGCATCTCCATTTCCTCATATCAGGGAGATCATATGAAATCTTACCATTTGCGACGACATGGATGGAACTAGAGCATATTATGCTTAGCGAAATAAGTCCACTGGAGAAAGACAACTATCATAAAAGGCCCTTTTCTTAAGAGTTATAAATACTTACCTTTGGAAAAAAATATTAAAAAGCATCTTTAAAATCAAAGCCAACAACTTACATACCCACAAAAGTGGCTACCATCTGAAAAGATGATTTTTTTTTACTTTATTTTATTTATTTATTTGACGGAGAGATCAAGCAGGGGGAGCAGCAGTCAGAGGGAAAGGGAGAAGCAGTCTCCCCACTGACCAAGTAACCAAGGAGGCCAATGCAGGGGCTCGATCCCAGGATCTTGGGGTCATGAGCTGAAGGCAGACACTTAACCGACTGAGTCACCTAGGCATCCCTAGAACGATGATTAATAGGAGGCCTACTTGTTACAGCAAATATGAAAATTTCTCTTTAAGGGATTAGGTCTATAATCTGAACAGTGGTTAGCACTCTGCCCTATACAAATGGTCATTCACATAAGCACGAACTTACATGGATAACTATTAAGTATTTCACAATCTATAACACTCTCAATAATTTCCTGCTGATTAAAAGAATGTTAAAATTCTTCCTTAAAAAAAAGCGATTTCCTTTCTGATGAGAGGTTAAAACAACAGAGTTTACAAACTATTCTAGCCAGTAAGATGAGCCTGTTTCCCTAAAAAGCAAAGTTTTAAAATAATATATTACAGTACATTTTTGCATTCAATCCCACCGAATACAACCAAAATGAAACTGTCCTATAGTATCTTACATTATAGATTTTGACATGATATACATCAAAACAGACCATCTAGTCTTGCCAGATATTATCAATGTATGCAACAACTATGCAAAAGAGATACAGACTTTGTTTCTTCACATTTTAACAGGCTGCTTCTTTTCAGACAATTCTAAAGTGATGAGTGACGATCTGAAACCAACCAGAGAACTCAAGCAATATCTGAAGTATACTGGCTAGGCGAGGCTGTGGCCTAACTCCTGGGACACCCTTGAAACACCCCCACTGAAGCACAGCTGGCTACAGCTGTGGACTGCGGAGCTGTGTAGGTGGTAACCCTAGATGAAAAGAAGAAGAAATACTAAAGACATAAACCCCACGATTGTCATAGGGTTCTAAAGCCACATAAACCAAGAAGTTCTACAGGGTGGAACTCTGTTGTCTGTCAGCTTTGCGGGCAACTTCCAATCTCTGAGGGCAGGATGGAGAGTGGGGGGCCCAGACGCTAGGCTTAGCAGTGGAATCACTCTGAGGCTTCTTCTGGTGGTGCAGCTACCCTCACTCCCACTCAGGAGAGCCAGCACTACGAGGCGCAGTGGGCTCAAAAAGCAGCTACTAGGATTTCTCCCAACAGAATTCCTCCTCCCAAGCAGACAGAAATTTCCCCCAATGCTCTGTTGTGATGCTGCCATTCTCCACATGCTAGAAAATGACCTCACATCTGGTGCTTTGTTTCCACAGCCTTCTCGGAGATCAGCAAATATGCAGGGTAGTGCAGTTATGGGCCTGAGTGTTCACTTCTGTCACATTTTAGCTCACTTCCTAAAATAATTATAGCGGAGATTACAAACCAATGGTCTGTAGGCCAAATCCAGCCCACTAGTCTGTTTGCTTTGACCTCAATAATGTTAAAGGAAAAAGCTAAGCCACATTTTTTTTGAAGATCCTTTACTTCTTTAAGTCATCTCTACACCCAAAGTGAGGCTCGAACTCACACAACCCAGAGATCAAGAGTCGAGTGTTCCACTGACTGAGCCAGCCAGGTGCCCTGAGCCACACTTTAAAATAGAGAAATTTTACATAACAATCTGGATACCCAACTTTTCTCCGAAAAAATCAGAAGCCAGAGCAACAGCAGGCAACTGGTTAAAACTGAGGCACGGCTGTGCCCTTTCGAAGAGTCACATACTTTCCACACTTCCTAGGGCATCCCAGACACAAAGGCCTGAGGTCACTTCACTCACTGGCCTACCGAGGGGTCTGCGCCACCTGCACTATGTTCCATCAAAGGTTTAAAGCCAGTACTGTATCAGTCGGGTCTAGTGTGTCTCCACAGCAGGCTACTGACACAGTAATTTGGCGTACAATAATTCTTCATCATGCATGCTTGGCCCATGTGTCTCAAGGCGGTTAGCATCCTGGCCCCTTCTGTAAAATGCCAGAAGCGCCCCCAAGAGGCCCCTAGATAGTCAAGAGCATCTCAAGCTGACAGCCACGGCTAGCACCTAAAGTTTGGTGAGGTGAAAACTGCTGAGGTTTGAAGAAAAGTAACACTTGTCTTGAGAGGACTTTTAAGTAAAGGGATCATTCATTTTTCTAATTAGTCTGGCCCAGCCAATAACTGTTGAACAGAAACATGTATACTTGTATAAACCTTTGGAATTTCACCCATTTTCTTGTTGCTTTGGACGTTTTGATTTTCAATGATATTTACTGTGCCATATGTATATACCAGACACCGGGCTAAGCGCTTTGTCTCATTTAATCCCCCTTATCCCACAGGAGAGGCAATAATACCATCCATATTTTACCAATGAGGAAATGGGAGGCTCAGAGAGGGTAAATAATTTGCCTGTAGTCACAGAGTCAACAAGCAGCAAATCTAGGAAACAAACTTATCTGACTACATGGTAAGACTCTGATGATGTCAAAACTCTTAAAGACAGTTTCAATCAAGAGGCACCTGGGTGGCTCAGTGGGTAAAGCCTCTGCTTTCAGCTCGGGTCATGATCTCAGGGTCCTGGGATGGAGACCCACATCAGGCTCTCTGCTCAGCGGGGAGCCTGCTTCTCCTTCTCTCTCTCTCTGCCTGCCTCTCTGTCTACTTAAGATCTCTGTCAAATAAATAAATAAAATCATTAAAAAAGAATGTTTAAAAAAAGACAGTTTCAGTCAAAACCTGATTATAAAACAGAAGGGGTTTTTGTACTGGACAGTAAATTCTTCAAGGTAAACAACAATAAGAAGTGGCCAGTAGTGGAGCGTAACAAATGACCTTTTATTAGTGGTACAGGTAAGGGGTTCTAATTTCAAGACTTTTCATGCATATATGTAAAGGTGCAACTAAATAACAAGGAAAGGATAGGAATATGATACTTGTTATTTCCCCTAAATGAGCCTTCCAAATGATTTCTAAGATAATCATCCCACAGGATTTTTTTTTCCCCACGACCCTCTCCTTACCCGCCTCCCCCTGGCAACCCTCAATTTGTTTTGTGAGATTTAGAGTCTCTTATGGTTTGTCTCCCTCCCGATCCCATCGTTTCATTTATTCTTTTCCTAATCCCCAAACCCCCCATGTTGCATCTCCACTCCCTCATATCACAGAGATCATATGATAGTTGTCTTTCTCCAATTCACTTATTTCGCTCCACAGGATTTTGATTATAATGGAAACCATTCTGAAAAGTCACATATTCATTGCATCTATCTCTTATTCTACTATATTCTCAAAGGAGATATACTACAGATCAATATAATACTTATATTAAAAGAATCAAAAAGTGGGGTGCCTGGGTGGCTCAGTGGGTTAAGCCTCTGCCTTCGGCTCAGGTCATGATCTCAAGGTCCTGGGATCAAGCCCCACATTGGGCTCTCTGCTCAGCAGAGAGCCTGCTTCCCCCTCTTTCTCTGCCTGCCTCTCTGCCTACTTATGATCTCTCTCTGTCAAATAAATAAAAATAAAAATTTTTTTAAAATGTTTTAAAAAGACTCAAAAAGCATTTTCATGTTAAATACAGTCCCCTAGAAGCACATTCACTTCATTTGTTTTTGTTTTTTTAAGACTTTATTCATTTGAGATGCCTGCGTGGCTCAGTCATTAAGTGTGTGCCTTCGGCTCAGGTCATGATCCCAGTGTCCTGGGATGGAGTCCTGCATCCGGCTCCCTGCTCAGCGGGAAGCCTGCTTCTCCCTCTCCCACTCCCCCTGCTTATATTCCCTCTCTCGTTGTGTCTCACTCTGTCAAATAAATAAACAAAATCCTAAAAAAAAGATTTTATTCATTTATTTTAGAGAAAGACAGAAAAAGACCATGAGCAGGGGGGAGGGGCAGGGAGAGAAGCAGGCTCCCTGCTGAGCAGAGAGCCCAATGAGGGGCTCAAACCCAGGACTCCGGGATCATGACCTGAGCCTAAGGCAAACACTTAACCAAATGACTCACCCAGGTGCTCCCATATTCAGTTTAAATTTAAAATGAGCACCCATTCTCCCACTCCCAAGTGAGTATCTGCTTACTCACTGCCACCTCTACAGAACCCATCATATGTGCCACTCCTGCCACACCCCACCAACCTCCCCAACAAAAAAAATAAGGGTACTTAGAATCTTCTCCCATTCTGAGTATGGGAACAAAAAAAGCAGGATATTATTATTCATTTTTTTTTACTTTTTATTTTTTTTAATTTATTTATTGAAGAGAAAGAAAGGGGCAAGGGTGGGAGCTCAAGCCAGCAGTGGGAAGGGCAGACAGAGAGAATCCTGAAGCAAACTCCTAGCCCAGTGGGGAGCCTGACATGGGACTCGATCCCATGAACTAGGAGATCACAACCTGAGCCAAAACCAAGAGCCGGATGCCCAACCAAGTGAGCCACCCAGGTGGCCCAATTATTAGTTTTTAAGTCAGCTCTACACCCAACAGGGGGCTCAAACTCATGGCCCCAAGATCAGGAGCCACATTCTCCACTGAACGAACCACCCAGGTGCCCCAAAGAAGTAGGATATTAAAAAATTAAGCCAGGGGCGCCTGGGTGGCTCAGTGGGTTAAAACCGCTGCCTTCGGCTCAGGTCATGATCCCAGGGTCGTGGGATCGAGCCCTGCATCGGGCTCTCTGCTCTGTGGACAGCCTGCTTCCTCCTCTCTCTCTCTCTGCCTCTCTGCCTACTTGTGATCTCTATCAAGTAAATAAATTTAAAAATCTTTTAAAAAATAAAAAATAAAACATTAAGCCAAATGACCTTACAGAGTAGCATATAAAAAAAGAAATGGGAAAGCCTTGATTCTTATTAGAAATATGTTGTTCATTTAAGAATACTGAGTTGGTGGCAGGAAAAAATAGTATCTAGGTTAGAAAAATCAAAGGTTTCCTTTATAAAGTGACTTTAAAATGTCTCAAGAACATTCTGGAAAAAGCAAAATTAGAGAGACAATAAAAAGATAAGTAGTTGCCAGGGGTTTGTGGGGCAGGTTCACAGATGGAGCATGGACAATTTTAAGGGTGGTGATATTATTCTGTATAATACTCTAATAGTAAATACATGACATCATGTACTTGTCTAAACCCATAGAATTTTTAACACAAAGAGTGAACCCTTTTTCTTTTTGAGGAAGGGCGGGACAAGGGAGAGGGAGAGAGAGAATCTTAAGAAGGCTTCACACCCAGCCTGGAGTCTGATGCAGGGCTCAGTCTCACCACCCTGAGATCATGACCTGAACCGAAATCAAGAGTCAGACGCTTAACCAACTGAGCAACTCTGGCGCCCCAAGAGTGAACCTTAAAGTATGCAAATTTAAGATCATTTAGTATTTCAGGGGATCCTAGGAAGGAATAGTCACCATATGATGTAATCTAACTGTATTACAAATGTATGAAACAATGTCATCCCGGAGGTTGGGGGGGGAGAGCTGCTGACGTACATAACTTTGGAAATGAGTGGCATCTGTAAGACTAAAGTGAAAGCAAAAGGAAATATACATAAGCACTGTACTCTAGTTGATAAAGTGTTTCCCATGGGGTTGGAGTGAACAATTAAGTACATGGATGGTGAACGGTGACAGTCAGGTTTTTCACTATTGGGAGAGGTTACAAATAAGCAAGCGGAGAAGACTAGAATGATCCATGCCTTAATGGATTAGGTTGGAGACATCAGTAAAAACTCATGTTTAGCTTAATATTGATATAGGTATATAAAAATAGATTCACAGAAACATTTATAGACATGCATAAATACATAGATAGTATATACATGGGATTTCAGCTAACAGAGCCTAGAAACACCACCACCCCAAAGTAGCAATGACCCTACCTAGCACTCAGATCTTGATTTCTTTTTTTTTAAAGATTTTATTTATTTATTTGACAAAGATCACAAGCAGGCAGAGAGGCAGGCAGAGAGAGCGAGAGGAAAGGAGGCAGGCTCCCTGCCGAGCAGAGAGCCCGATGTGGGGCTCGATCCCAGGACCCTGGGATCATGACCTGAGCTGAAGGCAGCAGCTTTAACCCACTGAGCCACCCAGGCGCCCCAGATCTTGATTTCTAATACCATTAGCATTCTCTAATAAAAGGAACCAGGGCTTTGTGGAGAAGAAATGGCTGATTCTAGAACTAAAACAGGGGATACACAGGGTAAGTCTGAGTATCTTACAATGCTCAAAAGTAAGGAAGTGCTCAAAAGGAACCCCACCCCACAACAATTGGGGCCTGTTAAAGTAACACACGGGCTAACCAAAAGAGCTCATCAATGGCCAAGGCTAGAAAAATTTAAGCAACACAATAAGGCAGTAATGGATTATGACCCAAAGTATAAAATAATTACCCATGAACCCATAATAATACAAAGAAATGACTAAATAAATAAGCAAATGGGGGAGAAGAGACAATCTTCCATTCAGAAGAATTCCCAATAATTTATGTAGAACACCCTAAAGGAGATGGAGTATAACTTCCCACTACTTAACTGGCAACTACACAGTGCCTTGACTCCAAAACAACACACTACAAAAGAGAATTTTTTAAAAAGTAACATCTGAGTGGAGAAGGGAGAAAGTGGACATAAACCTCAGCCAGGTGACCAAAGCCAACATTAACAGTGATAAATCATTTTAACAGTACGTACTCTTGACGTGATGTGCAAGACTATAGGAATGGCACTTTACCTCTGTGGTCTTCCTCCCCAAAACACAGAACACAAGTCTAACAATGAAAAAACATGGGACAAATCCCAGTTGAGGGACATTCTACAAAATACCTGATCAGTTCTCCTCACAGCTGACAATGTCATCACCAATGAAAATCCAAGAAATTGTCACAGCAAGAGGAGCCTAAGAAGACATGACAACTAAACATTATCCCAGTGGGATCCTGAAAGAGAAAAAGTACATTAGTTAAAAAGTAAGGAAAAGTGAGTGAACTATGGACTTTAGTTAATAACAGTGTTTCAATATTGGTTAATTAACTGTAACAAATATACCATGCCAAGGTCATCTATTAATAATAAAAAAATTGAGTGCTGGGCATATGGGAACTCTGTATCATCCTCTCAATTTTTCTATAAAATTAAAACTGTACAAAACAATTGATCTAATTTTTAAAAAATTACCTCAAGATGATCTAGAATCTCCAGCACAGGAGTCTCATTCACGTCTTCGGCTCTAAAAGCACCTTCTTTTCAGTAGTCTAGAAATGTGACAAAATGAGGAGTTAGTTATCTTTTTTATCCTTTTGCTGAGTTTTCCTAACTCAGTATGGAAGCCTGACAAAAACTCAGACTTCTGGCGCTTTTAAGTAATAGCACACAGAATGCTAGACCACACTTTTAGGGCAGGTGGCTCTTTCCCAAGTAGCATCACAAGTTGAATCATCTTCCTTTCTTTTAGGTCACAAATATTTTCTACAGTAATTAAATTCTACATTATCCCAAGGAGAGAGTAGCAGCAAAGAAAAGTAAAAAAATAACCCACTGGTTTTTTTTTTCAAGTATAATAAGCAGGTTTTACTTTTAAGTAACTTTCTTTTTCTGAGCCAGATTAGATCGTCATTCATTCAGGAAATTTATTTTTTTATTACTGTCATGTTATTCACCATAGTACATCATTAGTTTTTGATGCAGTGTTCCATGATTCACTTTTTGCATCTAACACCCAGTGCTCCATGCAATCAGTGCCCTCCGTAATACCTACCACCAGGCTAACTCATTCCCCCCCGCCCTCTGAAACCCTCAGTTTGTTTCCTAGAGTCCATAGTCTCTCATGGTTTGTCTCCCCCTGCAATTTCCCCCCCTTTTTCCTTTCCTTCTCCTAATGTCCTCCATGCTATTCCTTATGTTCCACAAATAAGGGAAACCATAGGATAATTGACTTTCTCTGCTTGACTTATTTCACTCAGCATAATCTCCTCCAGTCCCATCCATGTTGATGCAAAACCTGGGTATATTCATCCTTTCTGATGCTGAGTAATATTCCATTGTATATATAGACTTCACTCTCAGCAATAGACAGATCATCTAAGCAGAAGATCAACAAAGAAACAAGGGCTTTGAATGACACATTGGACCAGATGGACCTCATAGATATATACAGAACATTCCACCCTAAAACACCAGAATACTCATTCTTCTCGAGCGCACATGGAACTTTCTCCAGAACAGACCACATACTGGGTCACAAATCAGGGCTCAACCAGTAACAAAAGATTAAGATTATTCCCTGCATATTCTCAGACCGCAATGCTTTGAAACTGGAACTCAACCACAAGAAAAAGTCTGGAAGAAATACATACACTTGGAAGCTAAAGACCATGCTGCTCAAGAATGTTTGGGTCAATCATGAAACCAAAGAACAACAATTCATGGAAACCAATGAAAAACCAATGAGAATGAAAATACATTGGTCCAAAGCCTATGGGATATGGCAAAGGCAGTCCTAAGGGGGAAATACATAACCATTTGTTTTCTTAAGGCTTTTGCAGCACACGTGATTGTGACATAGCATCCCAAGCCCCCAGCTATTTATAGGATTAAAGGATGAAGGGCAGGCCCCGCAAGCATGTATGAAACTTTAAACCGCAAGGCCAAAATAATAAATGCCTTTTTAAAAATGCTGACTATAATACAACCCATTTCTGCTCCATGAAGAGCGATTTATATAAAACAGTGGTCTTACTGGCTTATTTTGACAAATGAGCATTCTCTCTTACCATGACTCAGAAACTACAAGAATCCCCTCTTACATGTTGTTTTGCCTCCTACAACTTCAGGTGCCCGTGCTCAACGGCAGTCCAGCAACAGATGACCCACCTTCCAACGTATCAGCACAAGGTCAAGGCTGGCCTAACACTACGTCACAGTGCCTACACCATTCCTCTCACTGTGCATCACACAGGCATTTTATCATCGCATTAAGAAGGGTGAGTACAAAAAAATAAGCTATTTTAAGAGAGATACAACATTCACATAATTTCATTATGGTATATGGTCATAAATGTTCTATTTTATTATTATTAATCTATTCCGGTCCCTAATATACAAACTTTATCACAGGTATCTATATACAGAAAAAAAACACAGTAGGGGCAGCTGGGTGGTTCAGTCATTAAGTGGCTGCCTTCAGCTCAGGTCATGATCCTAGCTATGGTGGGATCAAGCCTCCTGTAGAGCTAGCTCCCTGCTCAGTGGGAAGCCTGCTTCTCCCTCTCCAGCTCCCCCCTGCTCATGTTCCCTCTCTCACTGTCTCTGTCAAATAAATATATAAAATCTTTAGGAAAAAAAAAACCCATAGTATATATAGGGTTTGGTACTATCTGCAGTTTGGGGGATCCACTGGGTGTCTTCAAACGTATTCCCTGTGGATAAGCGGGGGGCAGACTGCCATATCTTCATCCCAGTAACCTAGTAATACAATGTTAACTTTATCATTTGTCATTATCATTTATAATGCCTTAGATCAGAGGGACCAGAGATACAAGTCTCCTGACCTAACCTCATTTTATAACCACAGGAGAGTTAACACACCCTGTTTATACTGTATATATTTATATACACTTTATACTATATATATACACACTTTACCATATTTTAACCAAATTTTTTAACTTCTTAATTACTTTATCTTAAATATTACCCTCAAAATGAGCAAAAGTCCTGGGCACCTACATGAATGCTGTTTTTTTTTTTTTTAATTTAGTTGTCAGAGAGAGAGTGCAGGAGTGAGCACAGGCAGACAGAGTGGCAGGCAGAGGCAGAGGGAGAAGCAGGCTCCCTGCCGAGCAAGGAGCCCGATGTGGGACTCAATCCCAGGATGCTAGGATCATGACCTGAGCCGAAGGCAGCCGCTCAACCAACTGAGCCACCCAGGCGTCCCCTGAATGCTGTTTTCTACCATATGTAATAGCTTTTTCAAGTCTCTGATATGACAATGCAAAATCCACCCCACATTCATGTTAACTTTTTTCCAGTGACCTAAATCACCACAGCTTTCTCCCCTTCCTAAATGTCCAAAAAGTTGTGCATTTACTACCACTATGAGCACTTGAAATAATGTTTTTTAACTTTTTATTGTCCTCTAGGTATTATCACTGTAAATCTTGAGAGCAAAAACCAATAGTACCTCGTGTACACTAAATACTTAGTATAAATGACAAAATACAGTATTTTACATTAACTGGAAATCAAGATGTTTCAAGGTCTTTTTTTTTTTTTTTTTCAACAAAGGGTCTTTATTTGTAAAAGGCCAGAAGAGTTCCTCAGGTGATGGGACAGGCAGGCCGGCTTCTCAGGGGGCAGGGGCATTTGGACAGTAGTGCTTGAAGAGGGGGAAAGGATACCTTGGGTGCTCTTTGTTGCCCTGTCACCCTGGGCTGCCTTGGGGACAGGCAGCACTAGCTCAAAGGTAGAGTAAACTCCAAAGGCCTCAGCCTCCAGCAGTTCTGAAACAGGATCCTCCTTGGTCAGCACTGGGGTTCATCAGTGCTGCCTGCAGTAATACTCCTGGGACGGCTCTCTTTAGACCAGCCATGGGGGCCGAGCACCCTCTGGGACCCCTTCTGGAAGTCTGGGAGGTGACAGAGGGCAGCTGGGCTGGCAGATGCCCCCAGGGCTGGGATCAGTGCCCTTCTGCAGGGAGCCTTCCAAGTGGAAACTGATTATGGTTCTCATGGAAATCCAGCAGGATGAAAGGGCAACCCTGACCCTGGGGACTGGTGTCCCCACCTTCCCATTCTAGGCCTTAGGTTTCCTCTACACCCCCACCTGCCCTCTGTCACTCTTCCTCCTTGGAGTCCACCACTAGCACCCACTTGAAGATATGAAGGGAAATGTTGCCCACAGTCACCCAGGACTTCTCCCATTGGAGATGGGAGACCTTCTCGATGTTTGCCATCACTTTCTTGATGTCATCCTTACCCCAGCTCTGGGTCTCAGTCCACATGGTCCAGCCAGCCATGCTGGCAGGTCCAAGGTCAAGGCTGCGGTTGAGCTGCCTCCCGTCCGGCAGGCTCAGGCTCTGCACAGGCCCTGGGTGCCGCTCTCTTTGCCTGCCATCCCTCCTGACTCCAAGGCCTTTATTAGCTCAATTCTTAAGTGGCATTATTTAAAAAGAAAGAAGAAAGACAGGACAACTGATGGGTAACACATGCTAAAGGCAGATCATCTCTACATTTTATTAAAGAGATTACTTAGAACAGTGTTTTTCAAATGGTAAGTTGTGGCCTATTAGTGAATTGTGTAATAAATTTACTGGGTGATGACAAGCATTTTAGAAAAAGAAAAGAAATGTCATAGAAAGTATCAGCGTGCTTTATACATAGTAATGATAAACAGTTACTCAAAAAATTTATTTGAGGTATAGATATGTATTAAATCCTGATTTAAATGTGTTTTTGGGGTTTGTTTTGTCTTGGCTTTTTTACTGTGGGTTGTTATAAGAAATACTGATTTAGAATAAGGTATTATAGGTTATGTAATAAAGAATATTTACTTACCTTTCCACTTTACTTTTATCTTAATAGATGGGTAGCTTTCTAATTAACCAAATGGAGTTGAGAAACATCTGGACATAAAAGCTGAAACAACTCTTTATGTTATGAATTTTTCTGTGACTTTATCTTTCTCAAATGCAGCCTCAATGTGTTTTGTGTGGCTCCCTCACATACTACCAGAGGTTCCTACCTTCTAACAAGTTTTTTATTAAGTAATCAGTGTCCTAAACTCAGAAATTCAGGATCACAAACCATGGGTATTTCCTACTGGAAAGGTATGCAAGATGAATAAAGTACCACTTATAATCATTTATTTAACAATGACAAATCTGACAATCCTCCCAAACCCACTGTTCATTCATTTAACAAAATCTGAGCACACAGCTTAGAGGTAGACAAGACCCATGCCCTCAAAGAAACACACTGACAGTTATAGTAGAGTGGGATTAAGTCCTATAATAAGCTGTCAGATACAGAAACAATTAAAATAAGACAAGGAAAAAGAGTATGAAGGAAAGCTTCATCAAAGAGATGACATTTAAGCTAAGTTGCAAAGAACAGGGTTCTTTGAAATAAGAACAACAGAAACAGAACATTAGAAGGAACTCTACACATCATGTAACCAAGTGGCTCCCAACTGGGGATGATTTTGCCCTAAAAGGCACATTTGGAAATGTTTGGAGACAATTTTAGTTGTCATACTGGAGAGAGATGCTACTGGCATTTGGTAGGCAGAGGCCAAGGACACTGCTCAACATCCTACAGGCACAGGACAGCCCCTGACAACAAAGAATTATCTGGTCCCAAATATCAATAGTGCCAAGGTTGAGAACCCTGAATCCAACCTCACTACAATCCCCTTGTTTTATACAAGGAGGTAACTGAAGGCAGCAGGGATTTTAAAATTTGCTTAAAAAGCTAAGTTTATAAAACAGGCCTCATAAATCTTGTCCAGTGTTCAATTCACAACACATACCCACATGTCATTATACTAGGAAACAGATGTCTTATTTATTTTTTTAAAGATTTTAATTATTTATTTGACAGAGAAAGAAAGTAAGAGAGGGAACACAAGCAGGGGGAGTAGAAGAGGGAGAAGCAGGTTTCCCACCCAGTGGGGAGCCCGATGTAGGGCTCAATCCCAGAACTCTGGGATCATGACCTGCTCCGAAGGCACAGAGCCACCCAGGTGTCCCAGGAAACAGATGTTTTAAAAGAGTGGGAAAGTGGGGCACCTGGGTGGCTCAGTGGGTTAAAGCCTCTGCCTTCAGCTCAGGTCATGATCCCAGGGTCCTGAGATCGAGCCCCGAATCCAGCTCTCTGCTCAGCGGAGAGCCTGCTTCCTCCCCTCTCTCTGCCTGACTCTCTGCCTACTTGTGATTTCTGTCTGTCAAAAAAAAAAAAAAAAAAAAAAGAGTGGGAATGTTTGTGTAAGGTGGAAAAACAAACTATCTGGATAGAAATCAAAGGTGATACTATTATACAGTCTTTCTTGAAACAGATCTATCAATGGCTCAAAGCAAAAAGGATACTACAATACCATTTAAAAAATTACACCCAGGGACGCCTGGGTGGCTCAGTGGGTTAAGCCGCTGCCTTCGGCTCAGGTCATGATCCCAGGGTCCTGGGATTGAGTCCCACATTGGGCTCTCTGCTCGGCAGGGAGCCTGCTTCTCCCCTCCCCTCCCTGCCTGCCTCTCTGCCTACTTGTGTGATCTCTGTCTGTCAAATAAATAAATAAAATCTTTAAAATAAAATAAAATAAAATAAGAAATTATACCCATATTTAACACTAGATTTATCATCTATACAACTCGGTTACTGAACATGGACCTCTAAGAAAAATTACAATAAAAACTAGGAAATTGGAAGGTCAGCATACGCACACACCACACTCAGTTACTCCTGAGGGCAGGTCTTCAAAGCTTTCCCAGCTCCAGCCACAATCACTGGGTGTCTGGAACCTGGGCGGGATTTGCCCCTTTAATTCAAAATCAAATTCTAAGTTACCCTTTCCGCTGGCTGGTGAGGTTTCTAATAAAAAAAAAAATGAAATGTACATACACCTCCTCAAGGTCCTGAATTAGGGCCTGGACGCCTGAAGTTACCTAGACATCTTTTATTTTTTCATCCTTGCTCTTCAATGAACAAAAAGGATGCGAGTGAGGGGATAAGATAAACAACAATGCTAACAGCAATACAGATTAGATTTCAAAAAAGGTTTTTGCTCTGATAACTACAGAAATAAAGACATAGATAGATAGATAGATAGATAGATATACACTCCTTACCTCCAATTTTTCAAAATGATGAAGCTTCAACCAAGATAACTTGTCCAGTTTGACACACAACAGTTCATGGTGAAAAACTTGAGAAAAGGCTGTAGACACTATCCTAAAAAAATGAAAGACCAGACAGGTAAGATTTCAACTATGAAAGGTTTAAAGAAAACAGCATAAGCAAGTTATACAGCAAATAAATACAAGGTCATGAAACAGAAAGCATTTGTTTGTACACCTTTATTACCTGAAATTTCAGTAAATAAGGTGGATGTTCCATCAACACCAACAGAAAGTTCACCTGAGTAAATCAGTCACCTTGCTCCCCTTCCCACTAAGTCGCTTTTAGTACATAAGGGAGATCTAGCAACAGCAGAGGGTTAGGGTTAGGGCAAAGCTTTTCTGAGGTTTTGTCTTCACAGAAAGCTAGCAAGAACTTTAATTGCAGCCCTGGCAAACCATCAGGGGTCCCGGTAGCTTCTCATTTATACTAGCCATTATTTAATGGGTTTCAGGTTCCTTAAGAGCCATAGGTCTTAAAATTTAAATGACTCCATACCATGTCTAAGTTATTCTCTGGTAACGGAATTTTTTAGATTTCCACACCCCAAATGAGCACCACACCCTTACGGCAAAGCCCAACAGCAAAGAGGGTATATGGTTCTTTGTCACCTGATATACCTTCCCAATAGAATTACAACAGCTCAGGGCACTGGGGTGGCTCAGTGGGTTAAAGCCTCCACCTTCAGCCAGGTCATGATCTCAGGGTCCTGGGATCGAGCCCCGCATCTGGTTCTTTGCTCGACAGGGAGCCTGCTTCTCTCTCTCTCTCTCTCTCTCTCTCTGCCTGCCTCTCTGCCTACTTGCTATCTCTGTCAAATAAATAAATAAAATCTTAAAAAACAAGAAGGGCACAAGGGTGGCTCAGTGGGTTAAGCCTCTGCCTTCAGCTCAGGTCATGATCTCAGGGTCCTGGGATCGAGCCCCACACTGGGCTCTCTGTTCAGTGGGGAGACTGCTTCCCCCTCTATCTCTGCCTGCCCCTCTGCCTACTTGTGATCTTTATCAGGTAAATAAATAAAATCTTTTTAAAAAATTAAAAATTAAATTTAAAAAATTAAAAGAATTACAACTGCTCACTAAAGACTGGGAGGCCCTCCCCATAACCCAACTCACAAAGTCAATCACCTATCACTCAAAAATACGAAAAAAGAAAAATACTTGATCATAAATGCCAGTGAATATATATAAGTATATATGAAGAAGAAAGCAGAAATAAGTACATACCTATCAATAATTACTTTAAATGTAAATGGACTAAAGCACCAATAAAAAGATACAAGGTTAAGGAGCACCTGGCTGGCCCAGTCAGCACAGCATGCAACTCCTGATCTCAGGATCATGAGTTCAAACCTCATGTTGGGTGTGGGACCTACTTAATTAAAAAAAAAAAACAGAAAATGAATGAAAAACAGTCAATTAATTAAAAAAACGGGATCCATCTATATGCAGTCTACAAGATACTCACTTCAGAACTAAAGACACATGTGGACTGAAAGTGAAGGGATGGAAAAGCATTTATCATACAAATGAAGTGAGAAAACAAACAAACAAAAAAGCCAGGGTAGCAGGGACTTGGGTGACTCAGTGGGTTAAGACTCTGACCTTCTCATTTCAGCTCAGGTCTTGATCTCAGGCCATGGTTTCAGGCCCCGTGTTGGGCTCCACAAAAAAAACAAAACAAAACAAACAAAAATTTACTGTGTACGAGAGCCAGGGTAGCAATACCTGTATTAGACAAAATAAGACTTCAAAATGAAAACTGTAGCAAGAGACAAAGAAAGGCCCTATATAATAATAAAGGAAACAATGCAGTAAGAGGATATACAAGTTGTACATATCTATGCACCCAGCACATAAAAACCAAAATACGTAAACCAATTATTAACAGACAGAAAGGGAGAAACAGTAATAATAGTAGTGAACTTTAACATCCCACTTACATCAATAATTCAGACAGAAAATGAAAAGGAAAGAATGGCTTTAAGTAACACATTAGACCAGATAGACCTAACAGATATACACAGAACATTCCATCCCAAAACAGAATACACATTCTCTTCAAGTGCACATGGAACATTCTCCAGAATAGATCATGTAAGGCCACAAAACAAGTCTCAGTGAAAACTGAAAACACATCAACCATCTTTTCCAACCAAAACAGTATGAAACCACAAAAAATCTGGAAAAACACAAATACATGTAGGCTAAAACAACATGGTACTAAAAAAAAAAAGGTCAACCAAGAAATCAACTAAGAAATCAAGAAATACATAGAGACATATGAAAATGAAAATATGCTGGTCCAAAATCTTTGGGATGCAGCAAAAACACTTCTACAAGGGAAATTTATAGCAATACAGGCCTTCCTCAAGAAATGAGAAAAATGTCAGATAAATAATCTAACCTTACTCCTAAAGAAGATAGAAAAAACAAGGCCCAAAACTAGTAGAAAGAAGGAAATAGTAAAGATTACAGGAAAAAGAAATGATACAAAGACTACAAATCCAATAAAATATGATAAATAAAACGAGGAGCTGGTTCTTAAAGATAAAATTGATAAATCTTTAGCCAGATTCATCAAGGAAAAAAAGAGAGCTCAAATAAATCAGAAATGAAAGAGAAGTAACAACTGACACCACAAAAACACAAAGGACTGTAAGAGACTACTACTAAGGGGCGCCAGGGTGGCTTAGTGGGTTAAAACCTCTTCCTCCAGGGACGCCTGGGTGGCTCAGTTGGTTAAGCGGCTGCCTTCGGCTCAGGTCATGATCCCAGCGTCCTGGGATCGAGTCCCGCATCGGGCTCCTTGCTCGGCAGGGAGCCTGCTTCTCCCTCTGCCTCTGCCTACCACTCTGTCTGCTTGTGTTCGTGCTCTCTAACAAATAAATAAATAAAATCTTAAAAAAAAAAAAAACCCTCTTCCTCCAGCCCAGATCATGATCCCAGGTTCCTGGGATCGAGCCCCGAATTTGGCTCTCTGCTCAGCGGGGAGCCTGCTTCCACCTCTCCCTCTCTCTGCCTGCCTCTCTGCCTACTTGTGATCTCTGTCTGTCAAATAAATAAATAAATAAAATCTTTTAAAAAAGGAGAGAGACTACTACCAAAAATTATGCAGCATGAAAATGGACAACCTAGAAGAGATGGCTAAATTCCTAGAAACATATAATTTTCTAAAACTGAGTCAGGAAGAAACAGAATATTTGAACAGAATGATTACTATAATAGCAATAAAACTGAATCAGTAATCAAGAAACTTACAAAAAGCAAAAGTCTAGGTCCACATAGCTTCACAGGTGAATTCTACCAATTACTTAAAGAATTAATACCTGAACAAAGTATTCCAAAAAATAGGAAGGAAAACTTCCCTAATCATTCTATGAGACCAGCACTACCCTGATACCAAAACCAGACAAAGATATTACAATAAAAGAAAATTACAGAGCAATATCCCTGATGAACAGAAATGAAAAATCCTCAACAAAATATGAGCACACCAAATTCATTATTACATTAAAAGAATCATTCACTGTGTTCAAGTAGGATTTATTCCAGGGATGCAAAGGTGGTACAATACTCACAAATCAATGGGACATCAAATAATCAAGAGAAAGGATAAAAAAACCTTATGATTATCTCAACAGTTGCAGAAAAAGCACTTGACAGAGTACAACATCCACTCACGATAAAAACTCCCAACAAAGTAGGATGAGAGAGAACATACCATAACACAATAAAACCCGTATATAAAAACCCACAGCTAACAGCATACTCAATGACAAAAAAGTGAGAACTTTTCCTCTAAGATCAGGACGAAGACAAGGATGTCCATGCTCACAGCTTTTGCTCAACATAGATCTGGAAGTCCTAGGCTGAGTAATCAGACAAGAAAAAGAAAAAAAAAGGGAGCACAAAGTTGTAGAGAATAAGTAAACCTATTTGCAATTGACATGATACTATATAGAAAAAAACGTAAAGCCTCCACCAAAAAATTATTAGAACTGATCAATGAACTCAGTAAGTTGCAGGATATAAAATTAATATACAGAAATATGTTGCATTTCTACACACTAATAATGAAGTAGTAGAAACAGAAATTAAAACAATTCCATTTACAATTTCACCAAAGAGAATAAAATT
>RCUC01125309.1:0-38271 GCA_003697995.1 Taxidea taxus jeffersonii | reverse complement strand
GTACAGCAAAGGAAACAGTCAACAAAACCAAAAGACAACTGACAGAATGGGAGAAGATATTTGCAAACGACATATCAGATAAAGGGCTAGTATCCAAAATCTATAAAGAGCTCAGCAAACTCAATACCCAAAGAACAGATAATCCAATCAAGAAATGGGCAGAGGACATGAACAGACGTTTCTGCAAAGAAGACATCCAGATGGCCAACAGACACATGAAAAAGTGCTCCACATCACTGGGCATCAGGGAAATACAAATCAAAACCACAATGAGATACCACCTCACACCAGTCAGAATGGCTAAAATGAACAAGTCAGGAAATGACAGATGCTGGCGAGGATGTGGAGAAAGGGGAACCCTCCTACACTGTTGTTGGGAATGCAAGCTGGTGCAACCACTCTGGAAAACAGCATGGAGGTTCCTCAAAAAATTGAAAATAGAGCTACCTTATGACCCAGCAATTGCACTACTGGGTATTTACCCTAAGGATACAAACGTAGTGATCCGAAGGGGCACGTGTACCCGAATGTTTATAGCAGCAATGTCCACAATAGCCACGTTTTGGAAAGAACCTAGATGTCCATCAACAGATGAATGGATAAAGAAGAGGTGGTATATATATACAATGGAATACTATGCAGCCATCAAAAGAAATGAAATCTTACCATTTGCAATGACCTGGATGGAACTAGAGCTTATTATGCTTAGCGAAATAAGTCAACCGGAGAAAGACAACTATCACATCATCTCCCTGATATGAGGAAGTGGAGATGCAATGGGGGTGGGAGTTAAGGTGGTAGCAAAAGAAAAAATGAAACAAGATGGGATCGGGAGGGAGACAAACCAAAAGAGACTCTTAATGTCATAAAACAAACTGAGGGGTGGTCGGGAGAGAGAGGGGTTGGGAGAGGGTGGTGGGGTTACATTATATGTTTAAATAAAAAAGCTTAAAAAAAAAACTGTTAAAAAAAAATCTCACTTCCTTGCTTTCCTCAGTTCTTCCCTGGCCTCCCTGGAATAAGGAATGCCATTCATCAGAAGGCTCAGCTGAGATCTGTCTGAACATGGAACATGGAGCCAGTGAAGACAAAAGGGCATAATGAACAAGTAGAGCCTCATTCCCTTCATTGAACTGTAATTTTCCTTAAAAATCATCATATCTACATCTTGTAAACTCAAACTTCAGTCCCAACTCAAGCACTTATTAGCTGACAGATTTGAGCTAAGACAGTCTCTTCCTGCAAAGCTGTTCAGTGACCAGATCTTTAACCCCAGGGCATTGTTAGTTATTAAGTGGTATTGAATAAATGGCAGCTACTATTATTACAGTTATCCTTGAAACAAACAATTTTGTCTTTGCCTTCATTTTCCTAATATCCAGATATGCCCACTGAATATTTGTGCTGTTTCTTGCCCAAATCATTTCCTTCCTGTGGCTGTCCTCTTTAAGCCTTATTATAATGTCGGCTGAATTATAGGACTGGATTATTTAGACTCCTACATCCTCTGCTTAGAGCATCAAGTGCCCATCCTCACTCATCCTCTCATTGCAGAAGTGACACACTGCCTTGGATGTCAGCAGTGCCACATTCTTCCTCAAGAATTGTGAGTGGTTCCCAAAATGATCCTACTTCCTGGACATCTTGAATCAAGCTTACATGTCTCACTAGCTGCCTCATCTCTCCTACTATCAAGTCACTTGCATACATAATGCCATCCTGAACTATAAGTCAATTGGTAGTTCCTTGAGATTCCACGTATGGAGTGATCCAGCTTCTTCCTGGGGGGCCAGACACTTCAGCCATGATTACTTTGTTGGTCCTAGGGTATTTTCTCCCACTCTCCAGCATCCACAAATCCACAGTTTATGCTGCCTTAGTCATAGCAGCCTTCACAGCTAAGTCCCCCTCACTTATAAATAAACTGTTGACAATCTTTGTGACCAATTTTAAGATAGTCTTTCCTGAGATCTCTACAATTATGGTAAAACTTTGGATAAGGCTTTATATCTATTAACACTTGGCTCTTGCACTGAAAGAGCATAAATATACACATGACCAAAATCATGGTGACACTGAGTTAAGTATAATGATATATCAGAGCAAAAATAAAGGGGAAAATAAATTTTTAAGTGTGTTACAAAATCTTACAATAAGAGGTGACATTTGATTTGATCCTCGGGAAAGGAATTTGACAAATTGGGCAATAGAGGGCATTTAGGAAGAAGGACTGTGAATGCCAAAATGCAGAATTGGACAACTGTGTAACAGTATTGAAGGGTGTAGTTAGTTAGGATAGGTGGTAGAGAATCACTTCAGATGATACAATTGAGATTGAATACAATTGAGTTAGAATGTTTAGGATTTTAAACCTCTCCTGTTAGGAAATGAAGATTCATTGTAACTTTCTAAGCAGAGGAATGAAAATCACATAAGAAAAACAACTCTGAAAGTAATGTGGAAGAGGGACCAGAGAGACTAGAGACTAGAAACAGGTCACTCATTTTGGAGAGTACTGCATTATTTCAAAAGAGATGATAAGTTTAAGCTGGAGTAGTAGTAGTAGTGAGCTAAGAGGCTGGGTGAGAGAACTTCGTAGATAAAATTCTTAGTACTTTTGATAAAGTTTATGCTGAAGCTCAGAAATCTAGCTGGTTATAAATTCCATGTCTGAGAAATTATTCAATTGAGAAAAAAAAGTATGGGTGGGGAAAGAGATGGAGGTTGTGATATTGAAGAGATAAATATTTTATGTTTTTGAGGGACTGATAGGCAAAAAATGTTAGTCTCAAAATGGAAGCAAGTTTAAATCTTTGCATATATTTGAAGCCATGAATGTAGGTGTTACATCTCCAATGACAAATTGTGGAATAAAGAAATAAGAATTGAAGAAAGAAGAGCGAAGAGTGTGGAAAGAAAGGAAGGGGAATTTTAAGAATGAAACCTAAGGGATTCTAATAGTTAAGTGCACAGCATGAAGCTGTGTTTTAAATTGGCCTGGCTGAGGTAGGAAGAGAATTCCAGAACAGCAGTAGCACAAAGGATGCCAGGTACATAATTTGTTGAACCCAGGGCAAAATGAAAATGTGGGTCCTTTGTTCAAAAAAAAAAAAAGGCAGGAAAATTTTTCATTAAAGATCCTAAAATAAAAGCTTTTCTTTCTTTTGTGGTCTCCTTTTCATCTCTTCATGATATATTTTACTTGCTATTTAATGTCATTCTAGATGAATCACTGAATAATACTACATCAAAAACTAATGATGTACTATATGTTGGCTAATTGAATTTAAATAAAAAAATTAAAAAAAGAAAATTTAAGATTTCCAACTTTAGCATATATTTTACCATTCATCTTTATACTGTGCAATGCCTGTTTTAAATGGGATATAAGAGAATTTAACTCTTCAGTGACATCATCAAAATTATAAATCATGTTTCAGAGCTAGTACATGCATCTTGTTCTTAGCAAAAAATGACTGAACACTGACACAAACTTAATTGCTTTTATTCCACTTCTTGCTATTCTAACATATTCTAACACCACCTTGGAACCAGACGACTTCCATAGTACCCTTAGTTTATACTCCTTTGAGCCTCGCTGACATTCTACATACTATGGCTCTACCAAGTGGGGGTCCTTCTGAGTGTAGGGTCTTTGTGACAGTTTACACACCCTTAAAAGCAGTCCTGCACATAGATTCAAGAGCTTCACAAAGAGATTACCATAGTCTGTGACTTTATCCTAGGGCTCTGTCAGAATGGTATAGAAGACAGGAATGTTGTGACTTGGGATAGCATAATAGAGTTAAGCGGGTCTGAAATACAAACTTATCTGAGTCCATATAAGGCTGGTCACAAAGGTAAAATATACTAACCTGAGAATTATAAACACCTTACACATATTGCTACTCTAGGAACTGGCAAACTTCTAGAAAGAAGAAGTTAGTAAACATTCTACCTTTGTAAACCATATGGTTTCCATTACAACTACTCAACTTTGCTGTCAGTACAAAATCAGCCATAGACAGTATGCAATCAATGGGTATAGCTGGGTTCCAGTAAAACTCTTTTTACAAAAACAAGTCGTGGGTCAGGTATGACTTGCAGGTAATATCTTGCCAATCTCTGGTCCATGCTGTTGTTTTCCCAAGGTCAAATTCCCAAGACTCAACAAGGGAGATGAAAGTGTTTTGAAACCAAAGAATTGTAACATGCATGAAAAAAAAAATTGGATTATTAACTATATTCACTCTACTATATTTTGCATATAGTACTATATTTTTTATACAGTGTTATCATTACTCATTGTAGTGATAAGTGAGAATAAAATGCAAATAATGAATATTCTTGAATCTTGCAAACTAGCAAAACACAAAAAGCACAAGGCATTCTTCTCTGAAAGATGCTGGGAGAGGTATGGGGAACCAAATGTCAGGATTTTACTTCAGATCTGTGTGCTAGGTTTCAGTGGATATAGTCTGACCTGCAGAAGTAGTTGTGTTCATTAGTGGGTCAGTTCTAAATGGGATTGTTTTATACACTGCAAGTAAATTAGAACAAAAGTGACTGTTAGAGATTGTGACAGAAGCTTTTGTCTTCTATGCACATACTTTTTTTTTTTAAGATTTTATTAATTTATTTGACAGAGATCACAGGTAGGCAGAGAGGCAGGCAGAGAGAGAGGAAGGGAAGCAGGCTCCCTGCTGAGCAGAGAGCCCGATGTGGGGCTCGATCCCAGGACTCTGGGATCACGACCTGAGCAGAAGGCAGAGGCTTTAACCCACTGAGCCACCCAGGCGTCCCCATATGCACATAATTCTTGACCACAAAGGACAGCTGCTCCTCTGTAGTAAAGAAACTTGGTGAACTGTAGGAGGAGGTCTCATGTTTCACCTGAAGGAGGACATCTCCTTTGGTGCTTACTGATTTTCACCAAAAGGAAAACTTCCTCTACATTTGCTAGTTTGTAGAATGGACATATAAGAATGAGACATTTAAAAACCTCAGAATATAATGAATGATTCAAAATTTGTCAATAGATAGAAATGAGAAAGAGTTATGATTCTTTTAAAAAGGCTTAATTCATATCTGAGTGTTTGAGGTCCAAAACAACAGATAAGCAAATGAACAAAAAATTACAGCCATGCTGGTGCCTGTCATAAGGTAGTTAAGTAAAAAAAAAAAAAATCTGGATATTGAGTAATATGATGTGATTAATTCCATTCCATTTTTTAAAATTTTACTAAAAAGTAAAGAATTCTGCAGAAATATAACTAATGATCTCAATCTCTACATAGTAATTTAATTTCAAAAATATGTATGGCATGTTTGATAAGATTTCTGTGTTATTTCAGAAAAATATTTTATATTATTTAAAATAATTTAATTGATTTTTCTTTCACAATAATAATGCTAATTAGCAATGCTTTTTCTATCTTTTCTACATGAATCATTATAGATCTCATAAAAACTTGATTATTTTGATCTAATATAAATAAAATAATTAAATATACTTTCTGAAATGTTCTTTATTTCTCACTATATACAAATATTTATAAAAACATTTTTATTGATCATAAAACATATAATAGGTATGAAACTTTTGGAAAATAAAAATCGATATTGAAAGCAATATTAATGTTTAGGAAGAATCCTTTGTATGGCTATGTGTGGTGTGCATACACTCATGTGTTTGCAAATATGTTGTATGTATGATTTTATAACTTCTGCTTAATAGTATTATAAGTACCAATATTTATTTAATACAACCACTATTAGGGCACATTTGTTTCTAAATATTTATTATTTTAATTATGTTTATGTTATTTTTATTTTTATGTTATTATTATATGTTTTAATGTTATTATTATTATTTTTTATATTATTATTATATTTATGTCATGGTATTTTGGGTATATCAACAATAATTTCCTAAAACTCAGATTATGTTATTATTAAAACTTCTAAAATTTCTGGTGGCAAGTAATTCTCTAGAAAGATGGTGTCAACTTATTTCCTCACCAATAAAGTGGTATATCTTCATAAATTCAAGTATTACAATTGAAAAAAACTAATAAAACACTGGCAAATGGGTAAAATTTGTCTCATTTTAAATTTGACATTTTTGGTTGCTTCTGATGATTTTTAATTATGTTTTACTGACTATGTACAGCAAAGTGTTTTGCTGTTTGAGTGGTCAGCTTTTCTTCTTTGATTTGAAAGGGTATTTACAACCATGTCTATCCTATGTGGAACACATTTTTGTATACACTTGCTTTAACTATGTTTATGACCATTTTTGGAATAAAAAGGTATTAATTTTAGTTATTCTACTATAAAATATACTCACTATTAACACTTAAGTATAATTTTCTATTTTTGCTTTTAGGCTTAAAAGGTTCCAATTAGACCATCTATGAAAAACCCACAGCAAATATTATTCTCAATGGGGAAAAACTGAGAGCTTTTTCCCTAAGATCAGGCACCACTGCTATTCAACATAGTACTAGAAGTCCTAGCCTCAGCAATCAGACTTTATTTCAAAATAAATAAAAGGCATCTGAATTGGCAAAGTCATTTGCAGATGATATGATACTTTATGTGGAAAACCCAAAAGACTCCACTCCAAAACTGCTAGAATAGTGTCAGGATATGAAATCAATGCACAGAAATCAGTTGCATTTCTATACACCAACAGCAAGACAGAAGAAAGAGAAATTAAGGAGTCAATCCCATTTACAATTGCACCCCAAACCATAAGATACCTAGGAATAAAATAAACCTAACCAAAGAGACAAAGAATCTGTACTCAGAAAACTATAAAGTACTCATGAAAGAAATTGAGGAAGACACCAAAGAAATGGAAAAATGTTCCATGCTCATGGATTGGAAGAACAACTATTGTGAAAGTGTCTATGTTACCCAAAGCAGTCTACATATTTAATGCAATCCCTATCAAAATCCCATCCACTTTTTTTCAAAGAAATGGAACAAATAATCCTAATATTTGTATGGAACTAAAAAAGACCCCAACTAGCCAGAGGAATGTTGAAAAGAAAGCCAAGGTTGGTGGCAACACAATTACAGACTTCAAACTCTATTACAAAGCTGTCATCATTAAGACAGTATGGTACTGGCACAAAAACATATAGATCAATGGAACAGAATAGAGAGCCCAGAAATGGACTCTCAAGTCTATGGTCAACTAATCTTCCACAAAGGCACCACTGGAAAAAAGACAGTCTCTTCAACAAATAGTGTTGGGAAAATTGGACAGCCACATGCAGAAGAATGAAACTGGACCATTTCCTTACACCACGCACAAAAATAGACTCAAAATGGATGAAAGACCTCAGTGTGAGGCAGGAATCCATCAAAATCCTTGAGGAGAACACAGGCAGCAACGTCTTTGATCTCAGCCAGAGCAACTTCTTCCTAGAAACATGGCAAAGCCAAGGGAAGCAAGGGAAAATGAACTATTGGGAGTCCATCAAGATCAAAAGCTTTTGCACAACAAATGAGACAGTCAACAAAACCAAAAGACAACTGACAGAATGGGAGAAGATATTTGCAAATGACATATCAGATAAAGAGCCAGTATCCAAAATCTATAAAGAACTTACCAAACTCAACACCCAAAGAACAAATATATTATCCAATCAAGAAATGGGCAGAAGACATGAACAGAGATTTCTACAAAGAAGACATCCAGATGGCCAACAGACGCGTAAAAAGTGCTCCACATCACTCAGCATCAGGGAAATACAAATAAAAACCTCAATGAGATACCACCTCAAACCAGTCAGAATGGCTAAAATTAAGTCAGGAAATGACAGATGCTGATGAAGATGTGGAGAAAGGGGAACCCTCCTACACTATTGGTGGGAATGCAAGCTGGTGCAGCCAATCTGGAAAACAGCATGGAGGTTCCTCAAAAAGTTGAAAATAGAGCTACCCTATGACCCAGCAATCACTCTACTGGGTATTTACCCTAAAGATATAAATGGAGTGATCTAAAGGGATATATGCACCTGAATGTTTATAGCAGCAGTGTCTACAATAGCCAAACTATGGAAAGAACCTAGATGTCCATCAACAGATGAGTGGATAAAGAAGAAGCTGCCGGGATGCCTGGGTGGCTCAGTGGGTTGGGCCGCTGCCTTCGGCTCGGGTCATGATCCCAGCGTCCTGGGATCGAGTCCCACATTGGGCTCTCTGCTTGGCAGGGAGCCTGCTCCTCCCCTCCCCTCTCTGCCTTCCTCTCTGACTGCTGGTGTGATCTCTGTCTATCAAATAAATAAATAAAATTTAAAAAAAAAAGAAGAAGCTGTATGTATATGTGTATATATATACATATATACACATATACATACAGCTTCTTCTTTATATATATACATATATATAATGGAATACAATGCAGCCATCAAAAGAAATGATATATTGCCATTTGCAACAATGTGGAGGGAACTAGAGGGTATTATGCTGAGTGAAATAAGTCAATCAGAGAAAGACAATTAGCATATGATCTCTCTGATATGAGGAAGTTGAGAGGGGGGTTAAGGGGGGTAGGGAAGGGATAAATGAAACAGATGGGATTGGGAGGGAGACAAACCATAAGAGACTCCTAATCTCACAAAACAAACTGAGGGTTGTTGGGGGTTGAGGGAGTAGAGGTAGGGTGGTTGGGTTATGGACATTGGGGAGTGTATATGCTATTGGAGTGCTGTGAAATGTGTAAGCCTGATGATTCACAGAGCTGTACCCCTGGGGAAAATAATACATGATATGTTTAATAAAAATAAATTTTAAAAAAGTTCCAGTTAGAGATGAAATAAATATTAACTTATATTTGATTTGGATTATCTAAGATTTTACTTTATCTAGTTAGATAAATTTTATCACAGAATTTATTCTGGTATAAGGGTATAGATGAAGCGTTTTCAAAATAACAAAATGCATCAATACAAGTTGTTGAATATGAAAATATTTATCAAATCTCTTTTTTATGTAATTTTATGCAATCTAACATATGTGTCTGGACTTTAAATTCTATTTCCTTTTACCTGTACCCCTGTAATAATACACATATTTTATTATAACTGATTTTCATATATTTCATAAACATACAATGCTCTTAGTGCCATTTCTATTCAACATTTCCCTATTCCCTTTGACTTCAAAAGAACTTGATCAAGTTCCAAATATTATTCCATTTGGATTTGTTTGGAATTGTTTTATGCTTTTCAAATGTGTTTCTTTAGTATTAAGGGCTCACATTTTTAAGAGCTCAAATAAGAACGTCCTATCTCCATTTAATTTACTTTTAGTATTTTGGTTATTTCATGTATTTTCTATTTGATTTTCTAAATGGTATGTAAGAAATATGTATACATGCATATATAAGGCATTTTGACTTATGAGTTTAATGGAATTATGTCTTATGTTACAATTTGAAGAATGACATTGAATATTTTTGCAATATAATAAATATAATTTGTTATAAATATATTATACATAAATATAACCAAATATATGTTATGTTTGGAAATAATTATAGATGCCAAAAGATCTGAAGATAATGTAAATCCCTTAGGATGGAAAAAAAGAGAAAGAGAAGAAAATAAATAGTAAATTATAAATTTTCAAAATCTTTTTACCTAATGATTTGGTAAATTATATTATTAAATATCTTTCTTTGACTCACCCTTTTATTTCCAGATGAAATATCCCTTTGCCATTTATGATAATGTTATGTATACTATGTTGAATTTTTTAAATTTAGAATTTTGCAACTATGAATGGAATAGAATATAAATATATAATTATATTTATACATATATTTATATATAATTATAAATAAATAAAGATAAATACAAAGTTTTCACTTCAGTATTATTTTTGATATCCATTGCTATTGGAAAATCTGTGGATCAGGAAGCTCTGGCTATTCTCTCTCAAATCCTTTCAAACAATTGGTAGAAAAAAATAGAGAATTATATTACTAGAGGAAAATCATACCAAACTGCTAGAGACTGTATTTTTTTTCTCTTTTTTTAAAAACAATATTTACAATTTCCTTATGTAATCTCTAAGACCAATATGGGGCTTGAACTCATTGCATGCTCTACTGACTGAGTTAGTCAGGTGCCCCCACTTTTTATTTTCCTTTTAAACTTCACTTGCTTCATAAACAAAACCATGAAGCCTGGTTTGATTTGAGGATGGCTGACAAAGCCAATTTTAATTCAATTTAATAGATGTCATTATATTACAAAACAAGCAATCATATACTTCAAAAGTTACACAAAACTCTAAGAAGCATATTGATAGCCATGGTTCCATGACGCCTCACTTTGCTCATCACAAGAGATTACCTGGAGCATCATTTTTCTCTTAGCCACTCAAGAAATGTGAGGAATCCATCAAAACAAGGGAGCCCAGAATTATGAGCTTTCTACCTCCTGTGCTTTCCTAGGGTGGAAGTTGCATGTTGAGAAGAAGTAGTAGTACTCAATGGTTCATTTTAGAAACATACAAGCAAATTCTCCCTTTATCAGTTACATGCTTATTCTATATTTTGGCAGTGTCATGGAACCTGGAACCTAGTTAAGATTTTAGCACTGCAGGGCATTCTACTATGGCCTACCCTCCCTTTTCTCTACATAAAGATATTAGATACATGTGTAGATATGTTTTTAAAGATAATTTTCAGCTACTGAAGGGGTTTGACCAATGGGGAGCTCCTGCAGGAGTCTAGACGACAAGAGGAGAATGAAGTTGGGGATATTATCTCCTCATCTACTCCTGATTGGTTGCTTTGGTTTTCTTGTGTTCTCTCCCTAAATGCTGCAGCATATGTAGACTGGTAGCTTTCCTCTTTATGGGTCCTGATAACTGCTCTTTCCTTTGATCCCTTCAGGACTCAAGGTAGTAATGACATTCTGCTCTTACTAGTCCCTTCAGAACCATACGGTCTCTCTTTGTTTTCCCTAAACCCTACCTATATCTTTGTAAATATTTTTTCTTAAAATTAAACTCTTTCCAAGTATCCAACTGGAGTGTGCTATCGACTCCCTGATTTGATCCTGGCTAACACAGTGGGTGAACACACTAGCCAGAAAGTGCCTTGTAAATTATTGATTAGCATATCTAAAATAATTAGGGAGGCAAGGGAAACTGGAAGAATAGTAGCAGAACTGGAAAAGTCAAAATCATCAAGGAGTGTTTGCAGTTGGAATGAGATGGGAAAAATGGAATGTGACAAGGCTTTGTTCATAAAGGCAAACTTAGGATTTGATTTCCTGGAAATGGAGTATTTGTTTCCTGATTATTTCCAAGGGATGGATATTGGACTGATTGTATGAGAAGAGATGTAACTCTGCTGCATTTATATGTGAGAAGTGATGTATTAGGTGTTGTTGATAGTCTTAACTGTTATACAAAAAGCTTGTAAAAGCTTGTAAAAGCACAAGGAAAATACTACATTTAAATTTGAAATTAGGGGCACCTGGGTGGCTCAGTGGGTTAAAGCCTCTGCCTTCGGCTCAGGTCATGATCCCAGAGTCCTGGGATCGAGCCCCACAATGGGCTCTCTGCTCAGCAGGAAGCCTGCTTCCCCCTTTCTCTCTCTGCCTGCCTCTCTGCCTACTTGTGATCTCTGTCTGTCAAAGAAATAAATTTGAAATTAAAATTTATCATATTTTTAGAAACTTTGTAAAGAAAATTATATCACACAACATACCAAAGGTCTTTTGTATTACTGAGTTGCCAGCCACAGATTATGCACCTAAACAAACACACAAACTATAAATATGTATATGTAATACACAAAACCCATACATTTCTCATTGAAGGAATATTAACTTCACCGCCACAATTACACTTGAAATTCCACAAGATAGAACTTTTTTACATAATGAAAAAAAAATACCATCTCTTTTTGCTAAATACAATTATTTGAGCTTTTTTGGCATTTTTCCCAATTTGACCATTATTACAAAGGTAGAGGAGACTAATAATTTGTAATTATCTAGGAAAAGTGGCTTTACATTAATTATTTCAAGAATGAATTCAAAATTACACATGGGATACTATTTTGTTTCAATTTTTTTATATTTTTTTGTCAATAAAGCTCATGAATTTAATTTATGTTCTGAATTATTGTAATGAAAGCATCACAGCTTTGCATTGAGCAATGATAAGCCATGCTGTGTAGGATGGCAATACTAAATAAAGCTCTCTTGATTTCCTCATCTTCCCATTAAAAAAAAATACTACACTGAAAAAAATGTTAGAAAGTGTACATTATTTTGTGTTCCACCAGGCAAAGAATCTATTTCAAGAAATGAAAATAATAAAAGTTATTCCTAAACTTTGAAAGATCTATTGTAACGAATTGAACTAGCTCAGTTTCTGATTGCTTGCCAGCAGTGCAACCGTCTCCAGCATACTCCTGTATTGATCTGGTAGCCTTTGTGGCACTGCATAAAGAATAGCCATCTGTGTCAGGTGCAATAGCAGGTGCCATCCCCACCGAACTGGCTGCTACCCTGATTACAAAGAGGCTGGTTAGAGCATCTGGTGACCACGACAGACTCTTTCTCCTTCACAGAAAAGAAACTCATTTCTAAAAGTTTACTGAACTGAAACTGAGAAACTCACCAGAAATCATCAGCTGAAGAGGAATGAACTCCGGGGAAGACAAAGCAATAGACCTAGTGACAGGAAGCCTCTGGCTTGCATCAAGAGGTTCCCAGCCATTTACACTAGGCTGAAGTTCCCATTTGGACCACTCTGAAGAAGTTCTGAGCCCTTCTTTTAAATCAGATGTGAAGGTCAGATAATCTGTATAATATGTCCAGTCTGGCGTAAGTACAGACATGGGGAAAGAGGGCTGTATTGGAAGTGACTGACTTGCCGAAACTGCATAAAATTGAACATTAGAGGTTACTTCTGAAAAATCAGACACTGAGTTCACGTAAGGAAGCACGTTGTTTTTGAGGGCACTTGAATGTACAGTTTCTGGATGATTTTGTAAATTTAATTCAAAGTCTAGAGAACTCTCATGAGTGAGAAGTTTGGACTGTTGACGAGATCCTTTACTCTCTTGCACATCCAATAAATTGTCTTGATTCAATATCTCAGTGGGGCCCATGGTTACACCATAGAGTCCTATTGTCAATAGTTGTAAAACATCTTCGGACACAAAAGGATCATCAGTAGCCAGTTTTGAAGTCAAATCAGTATTCATCAGGTCTGAAGAGGCAGTTTGTGATGGCACAATGGATAAATAAGTCTTATCCAAACATAAATTAACATCCAAATTACTTGATAGGGTAATAGATTCTTCCAAGGATGAGGATAAAATTCTTCTTTCTGTACTCTTTTTAGAAGGGAATAAAGATGACAGCTCTGTGAACACTGCTGATGGCATTATTTCAGTAGCAGAAGAAAATGAATGCCCAGAAGTGATAGTTTGAATTCCCATTAGTGCATACCAGCTGCCTAATATCACTGAGTTCATCCAGAATGTCTCATAAAAGTGGGACTGTTTGCTATGCAAAACTTGATCTGAGAATTCATGAGAGGATTTTATTTCAGTCATAGGACACGTTGCACATGTTTGGATTAATTCACTTAAAGAATCAGCAGCCTGTGATTTGATGTTTGTGAGTCTCTGGTTGCTAGATGCTTCCATAATAACCTGGTATTCACTGGGAGAGGAAGCTTGTGTAGTGAAATGGTGCAGAGTTGATGAGTTTAAGATGGCTACCTGTTTAGATATAATTATCTTAGCAGGAGAAATGGGAGACATTGAGGAGCTTAGCAATCTCCAGTACTCTCTTCTTGAAATTAAGGAAACAGCTGAATATCCTTCAATATCCTCTTGAGCCCCCCTAGAGACAATTGGAGGTGCACTTGCAGAAACAGTTGTGAGCAGGAATCCACGGGAGAGTAATGAGTGCCTCTTTAACTTAATATCAGCCCCTGGAATGCCAGTAATTACTGAACTCATTTTGGTAGTAGATAAGGCAATAGTATGATTGTTCTCAAACAATAAAGATTCTGTAGGAAAAATAGAATCTGTCATGAAAGAAGAGATGATAAATGGGGTCCTTTCTCCCCTACTGGGGAAAAGGAATCCTGGTATGGCTACTGAAGTTTGGATAGGCATATATGATATGGATGTTTTGCCCCAGACAATTTGTGCTGGGTCATGAACACCAAAATTCAGAAACTGAGAAGAGGAAACATCTGTGGAAGAATGAAGACTGCATTTGGCTGAGAGCTCTCTAGTGGAAATCAGTTCTTTGAGTAAATAGCTTTCAAAAGATATGCCAGTACTTAATGCTGCCAAACCAGTAGTTGGGAGAACACCATCCTTGATAATGTCTGTCTGTTTGGGACCTTCAGAGAGGAAAAAGGAAAAAAAAAATCAGAAAAGTGAATTAAAAATGAACAACTTTGGCCATGGGCTGAATCTTCTGCAAATTGCTCTGCCACCTCATACATAGTACATGCAAACAAATGGTGCTGTAAATCATATTTCTAATGAAAGTGTATGAATAAGTTTGGTGACTTCACAAACTGCATAAATGCAAAGACTCCTATTATTCATACTCCATGGAAGGGGTAAAGTCAAACAAATTTTGTTATATAATCTTGAGAGAAAAGACCAAAACTGGAGGTATCTTGTGCCCTAATATCAAACTATACTACAGAGCTGTTAGTAATCAAAATAGTATGGCACTGGCATGAAAACAGGCACATATATCAATGGAATACAGTAAGAAGCCCAGAAATAAGTTCTCTTCTATATAGTCAATTAATTTATGACAAAGGAAGCAAGAATATACAAATGGGAAAAGATGGTCTCTTCAAAAAGTGGTCCTGGGAAAAGCGGACAGCTACATGCAAAAAATGAAACCAGACTACTACCTTACACTATGTAATAAATTCAAATAGACTAAAGATTTAAATGTAAGACCCAAAACCATTAAACTAGAAGAAAACATAGGCAGGAAGCCATTTGACATCAGTCTTAACAATATTTTTTGGGAGGACCACACTCCTTAGGCAAGGGCAGTGAAAACTAAAACAAATGGTTCTACATCACACTATAAAAGGCTTTTGCACAATGAAGGAAACAATCAACAGAACAAAAAAGGCAACCTACTGAATGGGAGAATATATTTGCAAATCACACATCTAATACAGGGTTCATATCCAAAATACATAGAAATTTTCCAGAACTTAATATCAATAGAGCTAACTGATTAAAAATAGGCATAGCGTAGTGTGCCTGGGTGGCTCAGTCGGTTAAGCATCTGACTCTTAATCCCAGCTCAGATCTTAATCTCAGGGTTGTGAGCTCAAGCCCTGAAATGGCTTACTTAAAAAAAAAAAAAAATGGACAGAGGGCTTGAACTGACATTTTTCCAAAGAAGACACAGATGGCCAAAAGGTACATGAAAAAATACTTAATATCACTAATCACCAGAGAAATGCAAATCAAAACTATAATGAGATATCACCTTACATCTGTCAGATTATTATAAAAAAGGCAACAAATAACAAGTGTCAGTGAGGGTGTATAGGAAAAGGAAATTTTGTACACTGTTGGTGAGAATGCAAATTGGTGCAGCCATTATGGAATACAATATAGAATTTCTTAAAAATTTAAAAATAAAATATCATACAGTCCAGCAATTCAACTTCTGGATATTTATCTGGACAAAGTGAAAACACCAATTCAAAGAGATATATACACTTCTATGTACACTGAAGCATTATATGCAATAGCCAAAATACGGATGCAATCTAAATGTCCATTGATGAATGGGTGGATAAATAAGATGTAATATAATATATAAAGGAATATTACTCAGCCATAAAAAGAATGAAATCTTGCAATTTGTGAAAACATAGATGAACCTAGAGGGTATTATATTCAGTGAAATAAGTCAGACAAAGACAAATGTATGATTTTATTTACATGTGAAATCCAAAAACAAATGAACATACAAAACAGAAACATACTCATAGATACAGGGAATAAACTTGGTTACCAAAGAAAGAAGGGCTGAGTGCAGAGGGCAAAATAGATAAAGGGGATTAAGAAGTATAAACTTCCAGTTATAAAATAAAGGAGTCATGGGGATATAATGTACAATGTAGGTAATGTAGTCAATAATGTTACAGCACTTTGTATGATGACAGATGATAACTAGATTTGTCATGGGGTTGCTTCAAAATGTATAAAAATCAAATCACAATGATATGCACTTGAAAATAATATGATTTGTATATCAATTATACTCGAATTATAAAGAAAAGCAACATATATACTCTTTATTTTATATCTATATATTTATATTTTATATTTATACATACAAGGAGTGAACATTCACAGGGAGATAAAAAGAACTACGTATTCCAAACCAAATGAATCCTTTGAATAATAAAGCATGAAAAATTGCAACTCTGCCATTGATAGAATCAATGAATATGGACATACTGGTTTAGAAATATTAGAAGTATCATTTTACTTTCTAAATAGTGACAATATTCTTTATATTTGATAACAATATATGTCAACTTCAGTCTATAGAAGAACAGAAATTATGAAGACAAAGAGCAGGGCAGACTACCTTTCTGCTTATGATATCCAATGGCCCTCAAAAATATTTTTAAATGGTTTTTTTTTAAGATTTTATTTATTTACTTGATAGACAGAGATCACAAGTAGGCAGGCAGGCAGAGAGAGAGAAGGGAAAGCAGGCTTTCTGCAGAGCGAAGAGCCCGATGCAGGGCTCGATCCCAGGACACCGGGATCACGACCAGAGCCGAAGGCAGAGGCTTTAACCCACTCAGCCACCCAGGCGCCCTGGCCCTCAAAAATATTTTTAACAAGAATACCTTGTTGATGGCTTATAATTCTCATTCTTTTTATCCTTAGTGACACTGACTATATAAAATGTAAATTAGGAATTTAGCATACAATGTACTATTTGCAATATGTCATCATTTGATTTAGTAAACTAAATAAGACATATTGAAACATATTCAACATGTCAAAATACTTCAAAATAGGAAAGAAACCTAGATTAAAAATTTTTTCCCAATAAATTGATAGGGATATAAATTTACATATAATAATTCACACAATGTTAAAAAAGATACAATACAGTAAGTAGTCAAAGTCTTTAAAAATAAATTTTATTGGTAGTTAAAATAAGCTGGGACTAAGGGCTAGTTATCTACCAAAATTCACGTATCATAATAAAGATATTAATGAACACCATTTGCACTGTTTCAGAGAGAGCATTTATTAGTAAAGAACATCAATATTATTAAACCAAAACTGAAAACATGAACGTAACTAACAAGAATCCTAAAACAATTTTATACCCCTGAAAAGTCATGTATCACAGAAAAAGAGAGATTTGAAAAAGTAAAAAAATATGTTTCTATACACAATTATGTCAAATTCAAACTTCTCCGTATTTTACTTTCATCTACTTACCTGGATCAACTGGGTAAGTAGCCATTATGGTCCACAGTCTTGTAGCTCTCACTGATGGAAAGCCACTGGCTGAAGTGTCAGAAGCAGGTACTGTATATACTTGTGTAGAAATGACATCGGTTCTTTGAGAGATGGGAGGTAAATGGGTAATGCTCCCTGTTCCATCATCACAAAAGAGCCCAGTGGAGCAGGTCTGCAAATGATAATTACCGTAATTAAGCTCACAGTTTTTTTTTTTTGTTGTTGTTGTTGTTCCCAAGAGAGAACTTTTTTTTTTTTTAAAGATTTATTTATTTATTTATTTGAGAGAGAGACAGTGAGAGAGAGTATGAGAGACTAGAAAGTCAGAGGGAGAGGCAGACTCCCCACGGAGCTGGGAGCCCGATGTGGGACTCGATCCCAGGACTCCGGGATCATGACCTGAGCCTAAGGCAGCAGCCTAACCAACTGAGCCACCCAGGCGCCCTTGAGAGAGAACTTTTTAAGATAGTTTTGAGGTATTTCTTTAAGATTCTTTTTTAATTTGACAGAAAGAGAGAGAGATTGAGAGAGAGCACAAATTGGGGGAGTAGCAGAGGGAGAAGGAGAAGCAGACTCCCTGCTGAGCAGAGAGCCAGGTCTGGGGCTCAACATGGGGCTCAATGTGGGGCTTGATCCCAGGACCCTGGGATCATGACCTGAGCCAAAGGTAGACGCTTAACTGACTGAGCTACACAGGCACCCCAGTTTTAAGGTATTTTCATAGTTACATTAGATAGCTCAAATCAATTTGTATGTATGGTAGTCAATATGGATCTAAAATCTTCATTACAAATTATAAACTTTTCTGCCCTAATTGTCATATTTAGTTGGAAGCTAATATAAGATGCAGTGTATGCAACTGACAATTTGAAATATATATGAATAAGAAATAAAGAATATGAATAAGAAAAACTTATATATATATATAATATATATATGAATAAGGGTAAACATTATGAAGGGATAGAATATGACTGTAAAGATGAAAATTTAAAAAAGATTCTTTAAAATGAATTGATAAAATAGGAAGTTGTTAGGGAAATAAAAAGAGGAAGGAATATAATCAGGCTGAAGACTAGAACAAGGCCATGTTCTAGATTTAGGGTATATTTTGATCTATTTGAAGTATCTGTAGCCCAAAATTTTAAAGAAAGAAAAACCTATATGTACACAAAATATAAGGTTAAATACAATGAAGGGATAGAATATAACTATAACAATTAAAATTTAAAAAGATTTTTTAAAAGGTATTGATAAAATAGTTTAAAAATGTTAGAATAAGAAAGAGAAAAATTTTAAAAAATAGAATAAGAAAAAATAAAATTTAAAAATTTAACTTTGAAAGACTAAAGAATTATGGAGGGGGGCATAAATTCTATGTGTTGCATTCCTGTAGCTCTGAATTCTACCACACATTTAAAGAAGAATTCATACCTTTTCTCCTGAAACTGTTCCAAAAAAATAGAAATGAAAGGAAAACTTCCAAACTCATTTTATGAGGCCGGCATTACCTTGATCCCAAAACCAGGCAAAGACCCCATCAAAAAGGAGAATTATAGACCAACATCCTTGATGAACATGGATGCAAAAATTCTCACCAAAATACTAGCCAGTAGGATCCAACAGAACATTAAAAGGATTATTTACCATGACCAAGTGGGATTTGTTCCTGTGCAGCAAGGTTGGTTCAACATCATCAAATCAATCAATGTGATACAATACATTAATAAAAGAAAGAATAAGAACCATATGATGCCCTCAATAGATGCTGAAAAAACATTAGACAAGTACAGCATCCTTTCTTGATCAGAACTCTTCACAGTGTAGGCATAGAGGGTACATACCTCAATATCATCAAAGCCATCTATGAACAACCCACAGCGAATATAATTCTCAATGGGGAAAAACGGAGAGGTTTTCCCCTAAGGTCAGGAACACAGCAGGGATGTCCACTATTAACACTGTTAATCAACACAGTACTAGAAGTCAAGGGCATCTGGGTGGCTCAGTGGTGAGGTCATGATCTCAGGGTCCTGGGATTGAGCCCTGCATCAGGCTCTCTGCTCAGCAGGGAGCCTGTTACCCTCCCCCACTCTGCCTGCTTCTCTGCCTAATTGTGATCTCTGTAAAGTACATAAATAAAATATTAAAAACAAAACAAACAAAAAACCATAGTACTAAGAATACCAGCATCAGCAACCAGACAACAAAAAGAAACAAAAGGCATCTGAATCAGCAAAGAAGAAGTCAAACTCTTACTCTTTGCGGATGATATGATACTCCATGTGGAAAACCTGGAAATCTCTACTCCAAAACTGCTAGAATTCATACAGGGATTCAGTAAAGTGTCAGAATATAACAGAAATTGGTTGCATATTTATGCACCAATAGAAAGAGAGAAGACAGAGAAATTGAGGAGACGATCCTATTAACAATTTCACCCAAACCATAAGATACCTAGGAATAAACCTAATGAAAGAGGCAATGAATCTTTACTCAGAAAACTATAAAGTACTCATGAAAGAAATTGTGGAGGACACCAAAGAAATGGAAAAACATTCCATGCTCATGGATTGGAAGAAGAAATATTGTAAAAATGTCTATGCTACCTAAGGCAATCTACACACTTAATGCAATCCCTATCAAAATACCATCAATTTTTTTCAAAGAAATGGAACAAATAATCCTAAAATTTATATGGAACCAGAAAAGACCCTGAATAGCCTGAGGAATGTTGAAAAAGAACATTTTGTTGCCAAAGTTGGTGGCAACACAATTCCAGACTTCAAACTCTATTACAAAGCTGTAATCATCAAGACAGTATGGTACTGGCACAAAAACAGACATACAGATCAAGGGAACAGAATAGAGAGCCCAGAAATGGACCCTCAACTCTATGGTCAACTAATCTGTGACAAAGCAGGAAAGAATGTCCAATGGATAAAAGACAACCTCTTCAATGAATGGTGTTGGGAAAATTGGACAGCCACAAGCAGAAAATGAAACTGGACAATTTCCTTACACCACACACAAAAGTAGACTCCAAATGGATGAAAGACCTCAATGTGAGAAAGGAATCCACTGAAATACTTGAGGAGAACACAGGCAACAACCTCTTCAACCTCAGCCACAGCAACTTGTTCCTAGAAACATCGCCAAAGGCAAGGGAAGCAAGGGCAGAAATGAACTATTGGGACTTCATCAAGATTAAAAGCTTTTGCACATAAAGGAAACGGTCAACAAAACCAAAAGACAATTGACAGAATGGGAGAAGATATTTGCAAATGACATATCAGATAAAGGCTTATATCCAAAAATCTATAAAGACATTTACCAACTCAACACCCAAAGAACAAATAATCCAATCAAGAAATGGGTAGAAGACATGAACAGACATGTTTGCAAAGAAAACATCCAAATGGCCAGCAGACTCATGAAAAAGTACTCAACATCACTTGGCATTAGGGAAATACAAATCAAAATCATAGTGAGATACCACCTCACACCAGTCAGAATGGCTAAAATTAACCAGTCAGGAAACAACAGGTGTTGGCGAGGATGCAGAGAAAGGGGAACACCCCTACATTGTTGGTGGGAATGCAAGCTGGTGCAGCCACTCTGGAAAACAGCATGAAAGTTGCTCAAAAAGTTGAAAATAGAGCTACCCTATGACCTCGAGCCTACATATATAGGCTCTCCTATATAGGCTACCCAGAAGCCTCTCTCTCTCTCTATATATATATATATGTGTGTGTGTGTGTGTGTGTGTGTGTGTATGTACACATCTGTTTGGAAAGCAGAGCCTATGTGTATGTACACACACACACACACACACACACACACACACACACACACAGAGGAATACTATGCAACCATCAAAAAGGAAAAATCTTGCCTTTTGCAATGACGTGTATGGAACTAGAGGGTATTATGCTGAGTGAAAGAAGTCAATCATAGAAAGAAATTATAGTATTATCTCTCTGATATGAGGAATTTGAAAGACAGGGTGGGTGTTATGGGGTCTTGGTAGGGAAAAAATGAAACAAGATGGGACTGGGAAGGGAGACAAACCATAAGAGACTCTCAGGAAAGAAACAGAGGGTTGCTGGGGTATGGGGAGGTAGCAATAAGGTGGCTGGGTTATGGACATTAGTGAGGGTATGTGCTATGGTGAGTGCTGTAAATTATGTAAGACTGATGATTCACAGATCTGTACTTCTGAAGCAAATAATACATTATACATTATATGTTAAAAAAATCCACAAGTGCCTACTATGTATGAACCTCCAGCTTCTTCTATGTGGTGACTTCTGAAAACAGTTAATGTTAATGATAGATAATGATAGTTAATGATGTTAATGATAGAGGAGCCACAAAAAAGGAAATAGCCCAGATCCAGAGATCTCTCTCTGAAGGAGAATATCTGAAATCAGAAACACTCACTTGGACTTCATATGAATGGAAAACAAATTTTATCTAGAATAATTTTAGAAGTTATTGTTTACCAACCAGCATTTCCCTAATAAGTGTATCAACATTTCCTTTACTTGGTAATTCTGAGAATATTTTTTGTTTTTTATTAGAGAATTAAACCAAGCAAAATACCTCATAAATAGTTGGGTATTTCTTTTTCCAATACTATTTGATAGCACTTAAGGATATAAATATTCCAAATACTTAGTTTTATTTCAGTAAACCTGAATGTTGTGTATTTCTTTCTTAGCTTCATAGTTACTCTAATTGACTTATTTTGTCAATACAACTCTTACTCACTCACCATTCACCTGTCAATATGTATTGAATACCTACTATGATAGCATAATGACTTGCCCACTGATGTTTATTGAAATGTAATATGTGCTAAGATGAAGATAGTCACTTTTACAAAACTTCATGACTTTAAAACACATTTTTTTCTGAATCTATATTTGAGGAAAAAATGCAAATAAGATCTTTTTAATCAGAGCTTTATGAGAATAGGCCATCCATCTTCCATGGACACTGTGTAGGCTTCCATGTCTTTAATTGAAAAATATTTATTGATCAGTTACTAGGCATCAGTGATGGAATTGCTGGGAACAAAATAATCAACAAAATAAGCAAAGTTTCTCCTATTACACAGCCTGTATTTTAAGTAAAAGAATCAGCATTAATTAATTAATACCAATTAGTAATAAGTGGCTTAAAGACAAATTTTTTTGAGATAAATAATAAGGTAAAGTAGGGGAGATTCTTTTAGAAGGTGTGGCCAGGGAAGTCTTCTCTGATCAGGGGTCTGAATTAATGTGAATATCTGAGGAAAGAGCATGCAATGCACAAAGAATAGTGGTACAAGGTACTGAGACAAGAACATGCCTCATATATTTGAAAAACAGCAAGGTGGGCAGTGTGAATAAAGATATTAATATGAGGTCATCAGTGAATAGAAGTGAGGTCATAGGCATAGGCAGGAATGAGATCACGTAAGTTAATTTGTTTGTTGTTGGATTTGGAATTAATTCTTTGAGTGATGGGAAGCCATTGAATATTTGATATTTAGAGTAAAAATGATATGGTTTGACTTATATTATGAAAGGATTAAGTTAATGTTATATAGATTGTAGACTCTTAAGGGAGTTTGGAGAAGAGGAAAGAATGGAAGCTGCAGTATCAGTTGGAAACCAGCAGCAGTCTAGGCAAAAGAAAATCTATATTGGCGGAGTACAAATGGCAGATATTGTAACTATAGGTTATTTTCAAGATATGTTTGGAAAGCAGAGCCTATGATATATGCTGATAGACTAAATGTTTGGAGTGGGGGAAAAAGTGTAATCAATGATTGCTAAGTTTTTGTTTCTATCAGCGGGGTGAATAGTGGTGCCACTTATTAATTTGAAGAACACTGGTGAAGACCAGTTAGAAATCAGAGGCAGATCAAGATTTTTTTTAACACACTTTAACCTTGATCCAGACATGGATATAGAGTAGGAAATTGGAGATATGAGTATCTCCTGAGGCAGAATTACCCTGAAATCATTTCAATTAAGTAGGAAATTATGATTCAAAGGAAACTAGTATTATCTCATAGCCATTCTCTCTAATTCTCCAGTTGTAGTGCCAAAAATTGGCAGAGGCTAGATTCATATGTAGGCACTGAGTCTCCAAAGTCCATATTCAATAATCACTATGCTATGTTTTTTGCCTTTACTTACATCTTCAATATTTGCTATGAATAGTTCTACTGTATAGTTGATTGTTTTAGATAATAAAATTAAAACATTCTTCTACTTTACCAGTCTAATGAACATCACTATCAATTAAATTTAATGATTGTTAACAATGTTTTAGGATCTAGGCAAAACAATGTGTATTCTTCAAATAAACTTATAACCCAATGGATTATTATATATCTTTCTATATATTTCTATATATATATATTATAGACAGTAACATTTGAATACATAACGTACTTCATTCTTATATTCTACTTGAAGTGATCAGTATGTAATGTAGCATAGAAAAGAAATCTCAGTGGTAATAATCAGTTTCATCATATCAATCTAATTCTGTGGTTTGATCTACTTTCCTTAGAACTGGAAGGCTAAATTTACTCTTTAAAGTTTACTAAAATAATTGACAGCTTAAATTTTTCCAACTATCAAAATATACATTGTTAATATATTTCATTGTTTATATAGCAAACAGTCTACATAATTTGTAAAGACCAGTGCAAATGAAAATATAGAGCCTCATATTGAAAAATGGATAATTATTAAGTCAACAGCAGTAGGATTATTAGAGTAAGTATGTGTATATATGGGTAGGTATCTTCTAATGGCAGGGTCTTGTGCAACTCACAAGTTACATACCCATGACGTTGGCTGGCTTATAAATACTAATTTTATCAGACTATATAATAGTGGATTTATCTACCTGTAGCTTGAGGTTCTTTGAGAATTTGCTCAGGATTGTATTTACTTTCTTAAATTGAAATAACTTTTTGATAATTGGAAGAAACACTTCAGATGACTGTTATGACATATTCATGACATGGTGTTCCTTATAGAATTATAAAGGAAACATCAGACAGAGCAACAAATACAAAACAACCAAGTAAATCCATTCCTATGTGGTATAGGCTTACCTTATCAATTACAGATCTAAGAAGCAATAAACTCTTCCTAGTTTCATATAAAGTGAAACTTTTGATTTATGCTAATTAGAACTATCATGTTTCATTTGGAAAGTTTCAGTAAACTGAAGTTTCTTTTTAAATAATTTCTCCTTTCTTGTAAACTTTTGGATCATTTATATCATCTTCAGTTCTATAAAATTTTTATTATATAAATTCTACTACATAAAATTCTCAGGTCTTATGTTACAATGTCCAGGCTACAAAACCAATAACCAATCATTTACATCTAGTTAGTATATTTCTCTCATAACTTGTTGATTAGATAAAGGGAAAAGAAAAGTTCCAAGTTGTTGATTCAGTGTTGCTCTCCTGTAAAGGATACTTGGCAAATTTCTGTACATGATTATCTAACTGGATTGAGAGATGAAAGGTAAAGAAGGTGTCAACCTGAATGTGAGAATAATATTCAAAGATAGAATCACTCACCCACAAAATAACAAAATAATCTATATTAATGATCAGAGATAAAATGTTAAGAATACTTTGACATAAAATATGTAATATTGAGGGCGCCTGGGTGGCTCAGTGGGTTAAGCCTCTGCCTTCAGCTCAGGTCATGATCTCAGGGTCGTGGGACCGAGTCCTGCATTGGGCTCTCCGCTGAGCAGGGAGCCTGCATCCCCCTCTCTCTCTGTCTGCCTCTCTGCCTACTTGTGATCTCTCTCTCTGTCAAATAAACAAATAAAATCTTTAAAAAATATGTAATATTGAGATACTTTTATGCTATTCAATTGGACTAGATATTTTATTTCTAGTATTTCTAGAATTTCCTATATAATATCAATATGTAGTGTCCATACCAATAATTAGAATTGTTTATTGTATGACTGTATACCAACTTGACTTATATGTCTTTACCAGAATAGTAAAAATGTCTGACCACTCTCCACTGAACATCCAGGGCTAGTATGATGTCTGAGACATAGTTACATGGCTGGTGGTCAGTAAACACTTGTTGGAAAAAAATAAAAAATAAAAAATAACATGCCTTTGAAAATGCATTTTATCTAGATACTTCCCCATTTCCTTTTTCCTATGAACTTGAAACTCCATCAAAGACTTTATGCTAAGTAAAATAAGCCACAAAAATACAAATATTGTATGATGCCACTTACATGATGTACCTGGAGTAGTCAAATTCAGAACAGAAAGTAATGTGGATGGTAGTTATCAGAGGCTAGGAGAAGGGGAGAATGTGAAGCTGTGGTTTAATAGGTATAGAGTTTTAGTTTTGCAAGATGAAAAGAGTTCTGGAGACTGGTTGCAGAACAATGTGAATGACTTAACATGACTGTACACTTAAAATGATAAAGATGGCAAATTACATGTTATGTATATTTTTACTGCAATTAAAATTTTTAAAAAAATTAAAAAAAGACAACAAGCCCATTCTTCTTGAAAAACTCTCATCAAATAAGAAATCAGGATTTTGGAATAGTAGTCTGGTGAAATATCCCTTGGATTTCCAAACCCTGAAGACTATCGATGGTTTATGTGAGAAAAACTTTACAGACTCATGTGAATCTTGTGATCTAAGAAGGATGTAACCTAAGCATTCAACTTCCAAAAATAAAACCTCCTCATGTAATATTCTAAATGTGATAGGGTCCCTCCAGTGATGATCATCTAAACTGTTCTGTAGAGGATGGGTCAGTAGTCAGACATGAAGAAATAAGTTTGATCTACGCATGTCCTCTGTACAGAGCTCATCGTAATGGATGCACATAGGTAGTTCTAAAGATGACATGAATCATCCCTCTGCCTAGGCTAAGTGGGGCACTAATGATAAATGGATACTTGCATTTATTCTCTATCTCAAACATCTATGAAAAATGTGGCAAACTCTCAAGAAACATACAGTTCTAGAGTTCTTTTATTCCTGCATGATGACTTGACAAAACAACAGTAATTCCCATTCCTTCATTGTGCAATTATTTCTCTTCTTCCTTCATTTGGGTGAAAGATGTGGCTGGATAGGCTACCTATTCCTTGAACTTGATGCATCATGTTTTTCTCTTTCTTTCTCTCTCTGTGTGTCTCATCATCATTATCACCTCTATCAAGATTATGCTAATACCTCCAGAATGACTTCTGAGTACCCTTCTTGGAACTCTGGAATATGGTCCTTTTTATATTAAATTCTAGTTTATCCACAATATCATTCTGTGAATATTTTAAATGTTCATTTCTATAGGAAGATTATAATGAGGATTTCTGTCTGGGAATAATTATAGTGTGTGGCTGAAAGCTGTTCAAAATCTTTTTGAATGTGTTGGTCAGTTATTCAAATCATTTCCTTTTCTTTCTCTCAAATAAGGTTCATGATTAAAAACAGAATCCTAGGGACGCCTGGGTGGCTCAGTTGGTTAAGAGGCTGCCTTCGGCTCGGGTCGTGATCCCAGCGTCCTGGGATTGAGTCCCACATTGGGCTCCTTGCTCGGCAGGGAGCCTGCTTCTCCCTCTGCCTCTGCCTGCCTCTCTGTCTGCCTGTGTTCTCTCTCTCTAATAAATAAAATTTAAAAAAAATCTAAAAAACAAAAACAAAAACAAAACAAAACAAAAAACCAGAATCCTAAACAATGAACAAAAACCACGGGTCCATAGTTTCATGAGGCCACATAAAGTCTGAAGAACACTAATTTGTGGAATTTTCATTTAAGTAGAAACACAGTAGCCCCATTTAAGTTTTATGGTGTAAGATAAGCACTTCTGGGATGTCTGATAATGAGGCCTCTATTTTCTTGAAGTGAGGTCTCTACTTGCCTGGAAGATAACTCTATTTCCTCTCATTGAATTTGGCTACCAGATCTTCAAGGTATTTGCATCAGTGGAATTTTCTCTGAAAATACAGGTTCACTGCTTTTCTATACAAGTCAATCTTTAGGGACAATTTCTATGGGAACTAATGAATGAAGAGATAAAGATCCTGTGGACTCTACTGAATCAGTCATGTTTCCTGATCTGGTAATCAGAATATTTAAGAAAGACAAGGAGAAAGCACAGCTCAGGGGAAAAGCCAAGATTAATACTAGAAACAAATGTTCAGGCAACACATATTACTATAGAAGGATGATGGGGCAAGAGATTGAGGGACACTGTTTTAGAGGCAAGCCCTCAAAAATATATTTACTAACTACATAATATGTGCCAGGGTTATCTTTTATTTATTATTATTGTTTTTTAAAATTTTATTTATCTATTTGAAAGATAGAGAGCATCAGCAGGGGGAGGGAAGGGCAGAGGGAGAGGGAGAGAGAGAAGCAGACTCCCTGCTGAGCTGGGAGCCCAATGCAGGGCTCCATCCTGGGACCCTGAGATCATGACCTCAGCCCAAAGCAGACACTTTACCACCCAGGCGCCCCCAGAGTTATCTTTTAAAATAAAAATCTTACTAGAATATCCTCAGCTTAAAACATTGACAGTGGGTTACTACTACCCTTTTCCTAGGAAAAAGTAAAAGTGATTTAGCCTAGCACACACACCCACTGGCCATTTCTAAAAACATATTTTTATTTTTTATCACTTTTTTTCACATATACTATAATTACTAGTTCACATATATTGTTTTCGTTCCTGAATCCCACTACTGCCACATATTCCCATCCTGAACCAGGGAAAATAGATACCCTAATTTTTTTTTTTTTTGATACCCAAATTTTTTGACTCAACATTCTCTTGGAAATTCTATGTTCCTTATATATATTTTAAATACATCATCTATGCTTTCATGAAATATTGTGTAGATCCTAACTGTGGCTATTATCTGTCATATTATTGTTTGACATATTCTTCACTCCCAGTAGACTATAACTTTTTTTAAGTTTTTCCTTTTCTTTTTAAGAGCAAAACACAGTCCTTAAGTGTTTAGCTTAGTGTTAGAAATCACAGGCTAGTAAAGGAAACTCTTGGAGAGCTTGTGGCATCAGTCTATGTAAGTCTGTTTCATGTTGGGTTAAAAGATGAGAGTAGTAGTTCTCATGAGTTAGAGACCCAAAAACCTTTGATTTAGTCAAATAGATTAGAAATGTTGAATTTTGGGACAAGATCTTTACATTACTCAGTTTCCACCAAAGTTCACAGGTGACAAAAAAGCCTGTGGACTTCAATGAGTTTATAATTTGTAACTTGAGAATCTGTAAATTTTAATTACTAAATTAAAGGTACAATTTGATAAGTGAGCTATATATTTGAATATGAATTATATGTAAAAATTACTCAGACCAATATACATAAATCATGTTTCTAATATATTTATAATAAAGATATTTAAACTTTTTTCCCCCTTTTTCTATACTGGTAAATGCATCTATACATAAAAAAACATAAATTACATATTGGGGGAGTATAGATGGATTGGATTAAAATTCTCTTTGTAACAAATTTTCTCTGAATACTTTTATAATGTTTTCACATTTAAAAAAATGAGAAAACTAGAAGTCCAGATCAATTTTTAGGAATAAAATAATTTATGTAGCAATAAACATATTTTGATGGAAGGCATATATGGATAGAGTACCTCTAAATTCTAAGTGGATGGAATTTTATCAACTTTCTACAATGAATAAATTCAATTACATGTCATTATTTTGATTCTAATCAAAGAGGTACTAGTGAGTTTTTAACAATACATACATATATTGGGTTTTGAATGCAGAGATAGCTTGAATTTTAAATTATAGGCTTGACTATGGCACAGTTCATGTTGGAAATGCCACTAATTTAAATTAAAATAATGTGTGTTTGATTGCATTTAGTTGAATTCAATACAACAACATTGAGAATCTATTTATATCAGAATCACTTAATAACTATCATATTCATTACAAGTGAAAATTGTGACTGATACAACTATACCTCTGAGATTCTAACTGCCAATAACATCCTTGTTGTTCCCAAATTCTCTCATGTTGAGACCATTGTCTATGAATCACCATTCCTAGAATCTGATCCCTGACTCAGAGTCCTGTAGGTACAAGTACAAGGGCCATTAAGATATCTCAGCAGTCAAATACGCTGGGCTAATTTACTATTTCAGGAAGAACTGATGAAACTAATAGATAACTATAGGTTCACCAAGGTAAACATCCAGGATTCCCTAGTTGTCATTTGCGAGCTGACAACCAGAAAGTTAAAACTTTGTTTCTTACCCTAAACACATATACTGTTTAGGGCATCTTTCCCCAATCATAGAATGTTCCACTACTGTTCATGAAGAAAGACATTTATTTTATGGTTCATTTCCTAATTCCTCCAATGGAAATAATGTCTTCATCCTCTGAACCCATATAATTCTTATTTGTTTACACCCATGCCACTAATCTCTTTCTAATCTGTGTTCTAGTTGTTTCTATTCATGTTTTATCTCCTCTTGTTCAACTCCTTAAAGTACATTTCAAATAGTTCTATTAATCTAAGTCCAATAATATACATATACTAAGTGGTAAAAGAATATGTGTAATAACATAGTCTTTTAAAATGCTTCACCTTCATATCCTTCCACTTGCATTCCTTGTAAATAACTCGCAACCTTCCATTCCTATTGTTTGTGAGGCAACTTCAATCTACACCAAAGCACCTGTTGTTCAGGCTTGCTCTCCTGTTGGAACTCTTTTCTGAACCAGTTTCATCAAGTGGGACTCTCTACCTTTGACATCTACAGCATATTGTACATGTCTTTATCAAAACACATTTGTTAATAAATATCATTTGTCTATCTCTCTTTGGGCTGCTATTATGTGCCAACCAGATAGCCACGGTTGTGTGTGTGACACATGATTCATCACAATATTGATGGTTTTATACTTTTCATCATGCATATCCTTTAAAAAACAAGGGTGCAATCTTCATTTTAAAGCATCAAACAGGATGGTTTCTGGACACTACTAAGCCATCTATTTTCTATAACACACTGGGACAATACATGTTCTCTCTCCATTCATGTTCAAGTGGGTTAGGCTTATAGTTAGCATGCTTTGAAGTTGATTTTCACATTCTGAGACTATGCATGCAATCCTCCCCTTACTTGGGAAATGCAAGTGCAAATGATGTGAAAACAGTTATGTAAGGTAAGACCAAAAAAAAAAAAAAATCAACCACTGTGGTACAAGGATACCAACTAACACCTAAAATAAATCAAATGCAGCAAGCAAAATATGCTGTGCTGAGCATTTGTGTCCCTGAGCTGCATGGAGAGGGAAAGCAACAGGTCTTATTCCTCCCTATAGATTGACTCTTTTCTTAGTTTCATTTATTTTTAATTAAAGGGGGAAAAAAAGCTAAACCAGGTGCATTGATTATGAATTAAAGAAGACTTCTAGTCCACATGGGAAGCAGTAAAATCCTACTGTTTTCAGTGGCAATACCAGAAAAAAAGCAGAGAAACAGAGAGATTGGTGTTTATCACACACACACAAAAAATGCAGTAGATGTGTGTTATCATATTTCCTCCTGCTGCCTAGCCTGCATTTAATTATTTATAGATTAAACTGGCAGATGTAAAATGCACAGTCCCATTTGTTATAATGTAAGAACCATGTGAAATAAGAAATTTTGGTGTAAAAATATAAAAGAATTTTTGGAGAAATTATAGGAGTTAAATCCTTTTTAGTATGACTGTGTTTGCCAAGAGAAATTTGAGCAATAGCTCATGGTAAGAAGAGCTAGAACTAGAGTGGAATGCAGAATAGAACCTTTTCTGATCTACTAGCTATACATAAGTGTTTTAACCTCTTTATTTTCATAACTATAAAATAGGGCTAACAATGATTCTTATGTCACAACATTTTTTAAACATTAAATGAGGAAATGCATCCAAAATACTTAGTCTGGCAAATAGTTACTGCTTCACCAATGATAACTAACTTTGATGGTATCTTATGGCTCAAATGGTATTTTACATCATTTTATTAGTATCGGAAAGAATTGTATCTTTAATGGTGGCTGGCACTGCATCTAATCTGTACTGCAAATTTATTAAATGTTAAACACCAAAATATTTATAGTTTTATCCATCTTCTTGTTCATTTGATTGATATTTATTTAGAATGAATCTATTATGCAGTATCCATGTGGAGAAAAGAGACAATAAGATGTGCATAGTCACTGTTCTAATGGAGCTTTTTATTGGAGAGGAGAGAACAGAACAGGGTGGAGACAAGAGGAGGGACAGGAAAAGGAGGGTTGGAAGGGAGAGTTTGTTCACATATTAAATATAGAGACACAAACAATTGATGAATTACAGTTTTGGCAATTGCTATGAAAAGAAATTATAAAATGCTACCTAGTTGCTTATGAAAATTGTAAATGGTACATCATTTTAGAAGACAGTGGCGGTTTCTGACATAAGTAGCTACACTTTTTCATACAACTCAGCAATTGCCTGTTCCCCAGTATTTACTGAAATGAATCAAAAACTTATGAATGTAATAAAACCTGCACACAGATGTATATGTCAGCTTTATTTATAACTGACAAAACATGGAAGCAACTGAGATGTCCTTTTGCAGGAGAATAGATAAATTGTGGTACATCCAGTTAATGGAATATTATTCAGAACTAAAAAGAAATGAGCTATTAAGGCATAAAAGGGCCTGGAAGAAATGTAAATGCATATTATAAAATGAAAAAAAAATCTAAAATGGCTATTTTATTATTCTAACTATATGACATCCTGGAAAAAGAGAAGCCAAGGAGACAATAAAAAAGATCAGTGATCACTGAGAATTAGAGGATGAGAGGGATGAATAAGTAAATCGCAGGATTTTGGGGTCAGTGAAAACACTTTGTATGGTACTATAATGGTGGATAAATATCATTATTCAATTATCAAAACCCACAGAATGTACAACACCAAGAGTTAACCCTAACGTAAACTACAGACTTTGGGTATAATGTTGTTCTTCAATTATAACAATTCTGGTAGGGGGATGTTGGTAGTGGGGGAAGCTATGGAATGGATTCAGCCTATACTTTTATTCTGAAAAGTAGTTCAATAATATCTTCTACCCACATACCCACCAATATAACATGGGGGTATTTATCTCAATAATAAGTAAATAAAAGGGATGGTGTAGAGGAAAGAATGCCAGTCTATAAGTGTGGACATTAAAAAATCTGTTCTCAGGGCACCTGGGTGGCACAGTTGGTTAAGTGTCTGACTCTTGGTTTTGGCTCAGGTTGTGATCGCAGGGTAGTGTGACTGAGTCCCACCTCAGGCTCCACACTCAGAACAAAGTCTGCTTGAGATTCTCTCTCCTTCTCCCTCTGCTCCTCCCACTTGTATGCTCTCTCAAACACTCCTTCTCTAAAATAAATAAATAAATCTTAAAAAAAAATTCTGTTGCCAACTCTTCAATGGACTAACAATGTTATCTTTGGTGATTTTGTAGCCTCATGCTATAGATTTGGAAACTGATGCTCAAAGAAATTTCCATCTAACTGGGCTCTAAAATGTCAAGCCTATTCTCTTCTGTAGCAGAAATATATTCTAAGTTTCTATGAAAATATAAACATTACTCTGCTAACCATGTTTAAACAAGACACAGACACATAAAGATGAGGTGGACAACCATTACCCATATTATTTAAATAGCTCAAGAGGATAATCATAATTCTACTGTATTTCATTTATCAATATTAATGGATATTCTGAGAGATTTAGATTGTGCATAATGGCTATGCTACATGTCTATTATATAAATTGTAGGACAAGTTGTTATTTTCAATGTTATATTTCTGAAATATTTAAACTGCATTTCTCATAACAAACCATACTTAATACAGAGGGTATCCTCTTTGCATTGTTAAAATACATGTTTTTATTCAAATTTGCACCTTCTCTCCTCCAAAACCATTATATACCTTTGGTTATAAAATACTAAGTTACTGTATTGCTTAGAATGCTTTGGACACATCTCTGTTTACAGTGAAACTAGTCCTGAGAAGCAGATTTTTAAAAACTGGTTATTATATGTTTAGCATTCTCATTAGCAATACTGAGCAATCCCTCAGGGTAGGCTTCCAATATGAGGTACAGATGAAGACTTAACATTTTTGGAGATCCCTTTCTAATCTTGAGAGGAAGTCATAATCTTTGTCCTTGAGAAAGCTCTTCTAATGACTCCTTTACTTGGGGTTTGTCAGTTGTCTTATTATTTTTAACCTTAGTACTATATAAACAGTACCTTAGTTAATGTCTTCATTTCTTTCAGCGTGCAGTTTCCTGCATTTTGAACCCACTGATGACTGCTGTATTATCCCTTACACATCTATTTCCTTCACTAAGATGAAAACTTTCTTTTAGTAAGAAATTCAGACTAATGAATTTTTATTTGAGGATCTTGTATAGTGTTCTGCACACAATATGTGTTCAGAATACGTTAAGGCAAAGCATCAAATTTCCTTTAAAGGAGCGTTGTTTTTGTTTGTTTGTGCATTCAAGTGTCTACAAACAGACCTGTTCTCTTTTCCACAATTAGAATGTAAGAATAGTGTGTGTTCGTGTATATATGCTTTTCAAGTATTTTGCTATGGTGAGTGTCCAAAGGATGTGTTGGGATTTTATTTTTTTAGATGTGTTTTGGCTAATCAAATATATCAATAACTTGAGCTCAAATATGAATAAATGTCAAAGCAATAAAGCATCGCTTTTAAAAAAAAAGGAATTATGAACTTAAGCACTGCACTTTTGCTTACTTCCTATATGAAAACACATACATTTAAATTATTTAATAGGATGAATCTTGGGATCTTGAACACAGTAAATACTTGTAAATATTCATTAACAGTATCAGTGGCTTTATATCATTAAAAATAAACACCAGAACCAGGGACAAACATCAAATCAAACAATCTGTCTTGCTATACTGCATATTGTTTTTGAGGTCTGTTTTGAAGATGACATTTAAAAATCAGATATTGCAAACAGACTGTACTGTTGTAGAGGTCGAGCATTTTTTTCTCATTCAGAAAATAGATTTTTCCTCCCCCCCCATTTTGTTGCATACAAAGATCCATTTTAAAGAATGTTATTAACACTTTAATTGACTATCATTTGCAAAATGCAGTAAGTATGACCCATTGACAGTCATCAGCTAATATATGGATCAATATTGTTTGGTAGAAATTCATTTACTGAGGAAGAAATGAACAATGCTGATCAAACTAAAAAGAGGAAGTTCATTTGTCTTGAATTTTCTTAACAAATCTAGGAAATCCAATAAATTATGTTCTGTCACTTAAATTCTTTTACAGAGCAGTTGAATTTTAGAATAATGTAAGTACTTTAATGTTTCGATTCATTTTTACAATTGGATCTGCTAAAAAGAAAAATCTACACTAATGATCAGTTTGTCGGAGATTGTCACATCTCTAAATATTATAAAAACCTGAGAGTTCAAGTCTTTAATGTTATCTACCAAAAATTAATTCTCTGAAATAAAGAAAAAAATAGATTATCATCCCCCTATCAAGTAGTGGCTTCACAAATATTCTTCATTAGCAAACAAATAATAATTACAGTAATATAATTTTCTCTAATCTCACAAACATACAGCTGAGTTAACATTTTTATATGACTATGTAATTAGTGAGCATTTTTAAAATAGCTTAAACAGAAGGAACATAGAAAGAGTGTGGCATCTTTCTGAAGATCTATTTGAAGAAGGACATCAGAGAGAAGTTTAGGTTAAAATAAACAGTCTTAATGTAAAGAGAATTCCTACAAATTATTTCAATAAAAAGTTTCAATAAAAAGGTTGTAAGTTTTGTTATATCATTATAATCAGAAATCCAATGCTCATATATTCCCAATAATTTGATATATTATAATGCATTTTAACAGAGATCGCATGTGATACTATATCAAGTGGAATACATATTTGTGCAAGGTAATTTATTTTCTCTATGCTGTGGCGAATCTGATTGCCAGCTAAATTGGCATCTTTTAAGCATTCCATGAAAACCTCTAGCAACTCTGGAAAATAGAACAATCATTTGATTGTTACCTGGGAAATGTAATTAGAATAAGGAAATCAGTTTTCTTAAAAGACACACTGAATTTCATGAATGAAGGAAAATTCATCTATTTTTCTTATTAAAATATATTCACAAGTCCTTTCATACTTAAAAACAATCACAAGATTTTTGAGTTTTGGTCCAGCTTGTGAGAAGCTTGTAAATCATCCTTCCCTTCTTCAGAAACAGAAAAAGTTGTATAAACTAACAATCAAGAACTCTTCTTAGATCTGTCAGAGAACTGAGGTCACAGAACAAACTGCTCTCTGCCAGACTGGTGGGACAGTTGGGCAGATACAGAGAATCACAGCTCACCAGAGCAGAAACCCAGGAGCAGAAACCATAGCTGGAGCCAGTACCAGTGTGGGAAAACAAACTGTAATTGTCAGAATACTGGAGATTCGGTGTGGACAATCTTGAGAGCTAAGAACTCCAGAGGTGTCCAGTCATAGGGGATCCTCCATACTTTCATAAGTTTTACCTCCAGGAATTCTACCAGGTTCTCACAATAAAGATGGGAGAAAAGTCCCTCTATACTTTCAGTAAAGGGAGAGAAGAGCTGCTTTGAAATACTCCCAGAACATTTCATTGTTCTTAACAAGTCCTGACCTGGAGAAGAATGATCTTACCAGAGCCTAATCAATCTGGGAGAAAGGAAATACTCAATTCTAGCTCCATGCTGCTTTCTTGTCACATCTAAGGGCAAAGCAGACTGAGCAGCACATGTGAAGGTCACAGCCCAAAGGTAAGGCACAGAGTCACTGAAAGACTGAAACCTAGTCATGGAACTGTTGAAAGCTTCCCCTCCCTCCACACCGTAACAACATCAATAGGACTCCTTTATAATAACAAAGGGTTATAACTGAAAGAGATGGACATCTCAGGGTCTATCAAGGAAGTCCTAAGAAAACCGAGTGGTTACAGGGGAGACCAAAACAAGGATATCAGGAGAAAATATAGCCTCTGACATCTGTAGCAACAGCAAATAGTAAACATGGCTTGACTCCTAGCCAGATAAAAACAGTCTTATACTAAAGATCTAAAGATCTACTTACAGTAGTTACTTATATCCAGCACATCATGTTTGCCTATAACTATAAAATTGTAAGGCATACCACAAGATGAAAAGTACAATTTGAAGAGAAAGCATCAAAACCAGACTCAGATATGAAAGAGATTTTGCAATTATCAGACTAGAAATTTAAAACAACTATGATTAGTATGTTAAGATATTGATAAAACAACCCCAACAATGATGACAAAAATGAAAACATTATATTCTGTGCTCTTAAGGATATTAAAATTATACCTACTTGAGCTCATACCTATCAGAGTGGGCATTTTATTCTAAATATTTATTCTAAATATTTTATTTAGTCTCTTTCCATCTATTCTGCTGGTAGAATGCCATGACCTACGTCCTGTGAATTGTCCATATTCCCTAGGACCACTGTTTTCCTGTTCACTAAACATGCACACGTAATACTTAATCCTAAAACAAAGCAATTTACTTGTCTTTTAATCCATCTAACTGCTTTGTTTCTTAAGGTTCTCTCAAATTTTATATCTTTCTGTGAATGACATTCCTTTTTAAAAAAAAATATAAGAAACCAGTGAAGTTTGGCATTTCACCATGATTATGATTCTTCTTCTTCTTCTTTTTTTTATTCTTTACTCTCAGGATTAGTTGGAAAATGGAGAAAAGAAATCTGAAAGGTGATTTTTCAGAGATCTTAGACAATTGCCATACCTGTTTTCAGAATAGTTTTTTCATTCTACCTTTTTATTTCAATATTTATGATTCTAACTTGGTACTAATATTTATTTCTCTCATTCCAACAAAGACTTTAAAGATTTTCTTTGATTCTCCTGTAGTTCTTCAAACTATTTTAATCTTTGTTCCAATTAATAATTTATGTACTATTTACAAGGGTATATCTTTAAATATATTTAATTTTAAATGTCTGTGATATGCATAAAATTTAAATATTAAATATTAAATTCCTTTTCAATAAACCAATTTTTTCTATCTTTTCTAAGCATTTTAGAACATAACTAATACACTGAGTAGAATCTCCCTTATCTCTCTATAGCTTTTTATACAGACTATCTCTTATGATTGTAAGTTTTTTAAGTTCTATTTAACCTTGCAGATATTTGAAAGAGTAACTAAAAATATCAATTTCAACTTAATTTACTAAATGCCTTAATAAAATATAGATTATTACAATGCCTCCTTCCATTTAGTAGACTTGGGGTTTTATAAAACTACATATTTTTTAAGATTTTTGTATTTTCAATATATGCTAATGTATTTATCCTTCAGATTTGATGGTTTTTTTTTTAGCTTTTTTATTTAAACATATAATGTAACCCCACCCCCTTCTCCCAAACCCTCTCCCCCCGCAACCCCCTCAGTTTGTTTTATGACATTAAGAGTCTCTTTTGGTTTGTCTCCCTCCCGATCCCATCTTGTTTCATTTTTTCTTTTCCTACCACCTTAACCCCCACCCCCATTGCATCTCCACTTCCTCATATC
>RCUC01125308.1:0-21360 GCA_003697995.1 Taxidea taxus jeffersonii | reverse complement strand
GCAGGGAGCCCGATGTGGGACTCGATCCCAGGACGCTGGGATCATGACCTGAGCCTAAGGCAGCTGCTTAACCAACTGAGCCACCCAGGCGTCCCTGTCAAATGCTTTTTCAGCTTCTATTGAGAGTATCATATGGTTCTTGTTCTTTCTTTTATTAATGTATTGTATCACATTGATTAATTTGTGGATGTCGAACCAACCTTGCAGCCCTGGAATAAATCCCACTTGGTCGTGGTGAATAATCCTTTTAATGTACTGTTGGATCCTATTGGCTAGTATTTTGGTGAGGATTTTCGCATCTGTGTTCATCAAGGATATTTTTTGATGGGATCCTTGTCTGGTTTTGGGATCAAGGTGATGCTGGCCTCATAAAATGAGTTTGGAAGTTTTCCTTCCATTTCTATTTTTTGGAACAGTTTCAGGAGAATAGGAATTAATTCTTCTTTAAATGTTTGGTAGAATTCCCCTGGGAAACGATCTGGCCCTGGGCTTTTGTTTGTTTGGAGATTTTTGATGACTGTTTCAATCTCCTTACTGGTTATGGGTCTATTCAGGTTTTCTATTTCTTCCTGGTTCAGTTTTGGCAGTTTATATGTCTCTAGGAAAGCATCCATTTCTTCCAGATTGTCAGATTTGTTGGCATAGAGTTGCTCATAATATGTTCTTATAATTGTTTGTATTTCTTTGGTGTTGGTTGTGATTTCTCCTCTTTCATTCATGATTTTATTTATTTGGGTCCTTTCTCTTTTCTTTTTGATAAGTCTGCCCAGGGGTTTATCAATCTTATTAATTCTTTCAAAGAACCAGCTCCTAGTTTCGTTGATTTGTTCTATTGTTTTTTTGGTTTCTATTTCATTGGTTTCTGCTTTGATCTTTATTATTTCTCTTCTCCTGCTGGGTTTAGGCTTTCTTTGCTGTTCTTTCTCGAGCTCCTTTAGGTGTAGGGTTAGGTTGTGTATTTGAGACGTTTCTTGTTTCTTGAGAAAGGCTTGTGTCGCTATATATTTTCCTCTCAGGACTGCCTTTGCTCTGTCCCACAGATTTTGAACCATTGTGCTTTCATTGTCATTTGTTTCCATGATTTTTTTCAATTCTTCTTTAATTCCTTGGTTGACCCATTCATTCTTTAGAAGGATGCTGTTGAGTCTCCATGTATTTGGGTTCTTTCCAAATTTCCTCTTGTGATTGAGTTCTAGCTTTAGAGCATTGTGGTCTGAAAAAATACAGGGAATGATCCCAATCTTTTGATACTGGTTGAAACCTGACTTATGACCCAGGATGTGGTCTATTCTGGAGAATATTCCATGGGCACTAGAGAAGAATGTGTATTCTGTTGCTTTGGGATGGAATATTCTGACTATATCTGTGATGTCTATCTGGTCCAGTGTGTCATTTAAGACCTTTATTTCCTTGTTGATCTTTTGCTTGGATGATCTGTCCATTTCAATGAGGGGAGTGTTAAAGTCCCCTACTATTATTGTATTATTTTCGATGTGTTTCTTTGATTTTGTTATTAATTGGTTTATATAGTTGGCTGCTCCCACGTTAGGGGCATAGATATTTAAAATTGCTAGATCTTCTTGTTGGACAGATCCTTTGAGTATGATATAGTGTCTTTCCTCATCTCTTATTATAGTCTTTGGCTTAAAATCTAATTGATCTGATATTAGGATTGCCACCTCAGCTTTCCTTTGATGTCCATTAGCATGGTAAATTGTTTTCCACCCCCTCACTTTCAATCTGGAGGTGTCTTTGGGTCTAAAATGAGTTTGTTGTAGGCAGCATATTGATGGGTTTTGTTTTTTTATCCATTCTGAAACCCTGTGTCTTTTGATTGGGACATTTAGCCCATTTACGTTCAGGGTAACTATTGAGAGATATGAATTTAGTGCCATTGTATTGCCTGTAAGGTGACTGTTACTGTATATTGTCTCTGTTCCTTTCTGATCTACTACTTTTAGGGTCTCTCTTTGCTTAGAGGACCCCTTTCAATATTTCCTGTAGAGCTGGTTTGGTGTTTGCAAATTCTTTCAGTTTTTGTTTGTCCTGGAAGCTTTTTATCTCTCCTTCTATTTTTAATGATAACCTAGCTGGATATAGTATTCTTGGCTGCATGTTTTTCTCATTTAGTGCTCTGAATATATCATGCCAGTTCTTTCTGGCCTGCCAGGTCTCTGTGGATAAGTCTGCTGCCAATCTAATATTTTTATCATTGTGTGTTATAGACTTCTTGTCCCAGGCTGCTTTCAGGATTTTCTCTTTGTCACTAAGACTTGTAAATTTTACTATTAGATGATGGGGTGTGGACCTATTCTTATTGATTTTGAGGGGGTTCTCTGCACCTCCTGGATTTTGATGCTTGTTCTCTTTGCCATATTAGGGAAATTCTCTATGATAATTCTCTCCAATATACCTTCTGCTCCCCTTTCTCTTTCTTCTTCTTCTGGAATCCCAATTACTCTAATGTTTCGTCTTATGGTATCACTTATCTCTCAAATTCTCCCCTTGTGGTCTAGTAGTTGTTTGTCTCTCTTTTGCTCAGCTTCTTTATTCTCTGTCATTTGGTCTTCTATATCACTAATTCTTTCTTCTGCCTATTTATCCTAGCAGTAAGAGCCTCCATTTTTTATTGCACATCATTAATAGCTTTTTTGATTTCAACTTGGTTAGATTTTAGTTCTTTTATTTCTCCAGAAAGGGCTTTTATTTCTCTGGACAGTGTTTCTCTAAAATCATCCATGCCTTTTTTTGGGCCCGGCTAGAACCTTGAGAATCATCATCCTGAACTCTAGATCTGACACATTACCAATGTCTGTATTGATTAGGTCCCTAGCCTTTGGTACTGCCTCTTGTTCTTTCTTTTGTGGTGAGTTTTTCATCTTGTCATTTTGTCCAGATAAGAATATATGAAGGAGCAAATGAAATACTAAAAGGGTGGCAAAGACCCCAGGAAAATGTGCTTCAACCAAGTCAGAAGAGACCCAGATCATGGGGGGGAGGGGGAGAAAGGGGGCAAAAAGGAGTTCAGAAAAGAAAATTTAAAAAAAGAACACAAATAAAGAAAAAATATAAAAAAAGAAGAAATATATATATTATACTGGCGACTAGAACAGGATCACCCACTTAATTTTGGGAGTATTTTTTTCTCTTAGAAGAAACTACCTCCCAAAATTTTCAAGAATGAAAAACATATAGAAGGGTAAATACAATGAAGGGATGGAATATGACTACAAAGGTGAAAAACAAATTTTTTTTCAATTTCTAACAAAGGAGTTGGTAAGGTTAGTTGGTTGGGAGAATAAAAAAAAAAAAAAGAAAGTGGAGAGAACTTGCTTGGGCTGGAGACTAGATCAAGCCCAGTGCTAGATTTCGGGTTTATTTTGATCTATTAGAAGAAGTTGTACCCCAAATTTTTTAGAAGAAAAAACACTATGTGTATACAAAGAATAAAGTTAGATACAATGAAGGATAAAATATGACTCTAATAATGAAGATTCAAAAAAGATTTTTTTAAAAGAAAGGTATTAAGATAAACTAGTTAAAAATGTTAAAAAGAGGAAAGAGTAAAAGTTAAAAAAATTAGCAGAAGAAAAAAATTTTTTAAAAAATTAATTAACTTTGCAAAACTAAAGATTCATGGGGAGAAAGCCGTGAATTACATGCTTTGCTTTCTCCTCAGGAATTCCACTGTTCTCCTTGGTAAGTGAACTTGGTCTTGGCAGGATTTCTTGCTGATCTTCTGGGAGAGGGGCCTGTTGTAGTGATTTTCAAGTGTCTCTGCCCCAGGTGGAATTGTACCACCATTACCAGGGGCCGGGCTAAGCAATCTGCTTGGGTTCGCTTTCGTTAGGTTTTGTTCCTTGAACACTTTCCGTAGAGGTCCGGAGGACAGGAATGAAAATGGCGGCCTCCCAATCTCCGGCCCAGAGGTGCAAGAGCTTGGGGCCCCATGCTTCAGTGCACCTGCAGAGAAAAGCGTCACTCCCGTCTCCCTGGCCTCCAGCTGCCGCTTGGAGAAAAGCGCACAATCACTCTCGTCTCACTGGCCTCCGCCTGTGCTCCGAGCTCACCCAGCCTGTATCCAAGCGTCTCTGTCTCTGGCACACAGCCCCGCCTGGAGTCTCCAAACCCCACAGATCCCTGAGCTCTTCCAGGTCGGAGTCTCCGCGGATCTTGTGGGGACCCCATGCACAGAGCACCGGGCTGTGTCGCGGATTACGGTTCAAGGTAACCCCAAGTTGAGAGCTCACTCTTCGGCTCTGTCTCCGTAGCCGGCTTCCCTGCTCTAATACCTGTGAGCTCTGCGACACTCAGACACCCCTGATCTTTCTGTGACCCCACGGGACCTGAGGCCACGCTATCCCTCCTAGATCTTCACCGCAGTTTAGCCTCTGGAGCAATGTCCCTCAGTGGAGCAGACTTTTAAAAGTCCTGATTTTGTGCTCTGTTGCTCCACCGCTTGCTGGGAGCTGGCCCCTCCCCCCGGGGTCTATCTTCCCGTCGCTTTGGATTCACTTCTCTGCTGGTTCTACGTTTCAGAAAGTGGTTGATTTTCTGTTTCTAGAATTGTTGCTCTTCTCTTCGATCTCCTGTTGGATTTGTAGGTGTTAGGAATGGTTTGACAAGCTATCTAGCTGATCTCCTGCTACCTGATGTGGTCTCAGCCTGCTACTTCTCTGCCATCTTGACTCCAAGGTCCTTCCCTTTATTATTATATAATGTCCTTCTTTGTCTCTTTTTACCAATTTTATTTTTTTTTAAAGATTTTATTTATTTATTTGACAGACAGAGATCACAAGTAGGCAGAGAGGCAAGCAGAGAGAGAGGAGGAAGCAGGCTCCCGGCTGAGCAGAGAGCCCGATGTGGGGCTCCATCCCAGGATCCTGAGATCATGACCTGAGCCAAAGGCAGAGGCTTAACCCATTGAGCCACCCAGGCGCCCCTATAGATAGTATTTAATTATTCAAAGTATTTTTGTATTGATAGTATTTAATTATTCAAAGTATTTATTGACATTTTGTTAATTGTTTTGTTGTTGTTTTGTACTTTTTCTCTGATCCTTTCTTGTCTCTCTTTCATTATTTCTTGGTTTTCTTTAGTGATACACTTGGGTTTCTTGCTCTTTAGTTTTTGCATATCTGCTACTGTTTTTTGATTTGTGGTTACCCATTTGGTTTATATATAGCATCTTCTGCCTATAACAGTCTATATTAAGCTAATGGTTACTTAATTTTGAACTCATTCTTTACTCCTCTCTCCTACATGTTTTAAATATTTGATATCGTTTTTAATATCCTTCTAGTTTGTGCTTCTTCTTTTTCTTACTCTTACTTATTTATTTTATTTTTTTTTAATTATTTTTCGCTTTCAGAGTCCCCCTTACCATTTCTTGTAGGGCTGGTTTAGTGGTCATGAATTCTTTTAACTTTTGTTTGTCTGGGAAACTACTGCTCCCATTTTTTTTTTTAAGTTTTTATTTATTTATTTGACAGATAGAGATCACAAGCAGGCAGAGAGAGAGAGGAGGAAGCAGGCTCCCTGCTGAGCAGTGAGCCCCATGTGGGGCTCGATCCCAGGCCCCTGAGATCATGACCTGAACTGAAGGCAGAGGCTTTAACCCACTGAGCCACCCAGGTGCCCCTACTGCTCCTATTTTGAATGGTAGGCATGCTTGGTAAAATATTCTTGGCTGCAGCGTTACCTCTTTTAGCATTTTGAATATATCATGACACTCCCTTGAGACCTATAAAGTTTATGCTGAAAAATCAGCTGATAGTCTCATGGATTTTCCTTGTATGTAACTATCTCCTTTTCTTTTGCAACCTTTAACATTTTTTTCTTTACCACTATTTTTTGATGTTTTAATTACTGTATGTCTTGGTGTGGGCCTCATTAAGTTGAATTTCTTAGGGCATCTCTTTGCTTCCTGAATCTGGATCTCTGTTTCCCTCAGATTTGGTAAGTTTTCAGGTTTTATTTCTTCAAATAAATTTTCTGGCCCCCTTCTCTCTCTTCTCTTTCTAGGATCCCTATAATGCAAATGTTATTATGCCTGATGTGTCACTGAGTTCTCTAAGTCTATTCTCATAATGCAGTATTGGTCTCTCACCTTTTCAGCTTGATTGTTTTCTATTACTCTATCCTTCAGATCACTGATACATCGCTCTGCTTCCTGTGGTCTACTATTTATTCCATCTATTATATTTTTTATTTTATTTTTTGAGTTCTTCACCTCTGATATGTAATTTTTTTTATCTCTTTGTTAAGGGTTTACTGTTATCTTCCACTCTTTTCCCAAGTCCAGTGAGTATCTTCATGATCATTATTTTAAATTCTTTATCAAGCATATTACTTATGTCTCTTTTGCTTAGGTCTCCTGCTATAAATCTGTCCTCTTATTTCACTTGGGACATATTTTTCTGTCTTTTCATTTTGTCTACCTCTCTGTGTCTGTCTCTGTGTGTTTAGAAAGTCAGCTAGGTCTTCTGCTCTTGGAAGTAGTGGCCTTATGAAGAGGCTGTGTAGTGCCCTGCAGCGCAGTGCCCCTGGTTCACCATATCTGGCACTTCAGGAAGTCTTTTATGTGTGTTTCTTGCATCTTGCTATTATGTCTGAGTCATTTTTCCTTTCAGTATGGATATCTGCACTGACTCTGCCTATTATGGGCTCTGCTTGCTCTGTGTGTTGTTAATGAGACCCATGAAAGCTGCAGGGGTGCAGCAGACAGAAGAAGTATTTGGGTGGAGCAAGTGCAGTGATAACAAAAACTGCTCAGAGCCCAGGGCTAAGGCCAGTAGGCTTGGAGTGAACAAACCTCAGGAGAATTCATGTGTGAGGCCCAGTGCTAGCAGGTTTGGTGGCATGAGTCTGTGCAGTGCCGCCTCCTGCAGGGGGTCTCTGTGTTGATGCTGGACGGTAGGGGAGGAACAGGGTAACTGCCAGTTCCTTTGTTCCCAGAGAAGTATGCCAGCATGCTCCAAAATCAGTGTAAACAGATCTCCTTCTTCTTGGGCAAACTGTCATTTCTCTGTTGCCCCTCCTCAGGCTCATTCAATCTCCTTTATTTTTTCTTTTTACTTTTCCTAAAAATTATTTTTATTAACATATATGTATTATTTGCCCCAGAGATACAGGTCTGTGAATTACCAGGCTTACACATTTCATAGCCCTTACCATAGCACATACCCTGTACAATGTCCATAACCCAACCACCCTATCCCTACACCCCCAGCAACCCTCAGTTTGTTTTATGAGATTAAGAGTCTCTTATAGTTTATCTCCCTCCTGATCCCATCTTGTTTCATTTTTTTCCTTCCTTACCTCCCCTACCCCCACCCTGCTTCTCAAATTCCTCATATCAGAGACATCATATGATAATTGTCTTTCTCTGATTGACTTATTTCACTCAGCATAACACCCTCCAGTTCCATCCACGTCATCACAAATGGCAATATTTCATTTCTTTTGATGGCTGCATAGTATTCCATTGTATATATATACCACCTCTTCTTTATCCATTCATCTGTTGATGGACATCTAAGTTCTTTCCATAGTTTGGCTATTGTGGACATTGCTGCTATAAACATTTGGGTGCACATGCCCCTTTGGATCACTACATTTGTATGTTTAGGGTGAATACCCAGTAGTGTGATTGCTGGGTCGTGGGGTAGCTCTATTTTAAACCTTTTGAGGAACCTCCATGCTGTTTTCCAGAGTGGTTACACCAGTTTGCATTCCCACCAACAGTGTAGGAGGGTTCCCCTTTCTCCGCATCCTTGCCAGCATCTGTCATTCGCTGACATGTTCATTTTAGCCATTCTGACTGGTGTGAGGTGGTATCTCATTGTGGTTTTGATTTGTATTTCCCTGATGCCGAGTGATGTGGAACACTTTTTCATGAGTCTGTTGGCCATCTTGCTGTCTTCTTTGCAGAAATGTCTGTTTGTGTCTTCTGCCCATTTCTTGATTGGATTATTTGTTCTTTGGGTGTCGAGTTTGATAAGTTCTTTATAGATTTTGGATACTAGCCCTTTATCTGATATGTCATTTGCAAATATCTTCTCCCATTCTATCAGTTATCTTTCAGTTTTGTTGACTGTTTCCTTTGCTGTGCAAAAGCTTTTGATCTTGATGAAGTCCCAATAGTTCATTTTTGCCCTTTCTTCCCTTGCCTTTGGTGATGTTTGTAGGAAGAAGTTGCTGCGGCTGAGGCTGAAGAGGTTGCTACCTGTGTCCTCCTCAAGGATTTTAATGGATTCCTATCTCACATTGAGGTCCTTCATTCATTTTGAGTCTGTTTTTATGTGTGGTTTAAGGAAATGGTCCAGTTTCATTCTTCTGCATGTGGCTACCCAATTTTCCCAACACCATTTGTTGAAGAGACTGTCTTTTTTCCATTGGACATTCTTTCCTGCTTTGTTGAATATTAGTTGACCATAGAGTTGAGGGCCCATTTTTGGGCTCTCTATTCTGTTCCATTGATCTATGTGTCTGTTTTTGTGCCAGTACCATACTGTCTTGATGATTACAGCTTTGTAATAGAGCTTGATGTCTGGAATTGTGATGACACCAACTTTGGCTTTCTTCTGGCTACTCAGGGTCTCTTCTGGTTCTATATAAATTTTAGGATTATTTGTTCCATTTCTTTGAAAAAGCTTGATGGTATTTTGATAGGGATTGTGTTAAATGTTTAGATTGCTTTAGGTAGCTTAGACATCTTTACAATATTTTTTCTTCCAATCCATGAGCATGGATTTCTTTCCATTTCTTTGTGTCTTCCTCAATTTCTTTCATGAGTACTTTATAGTTTTCTGAGTACAGAGTCTTTGCCTTTTTGGTTAGGTTTATTCCTAGGTATCTTATGGTTTTGGGTGCAATTATAAATGTGATTGACTTCTTAATTTCTCTTTCTTATGTCTTACTGTTGGTGTATAGAAGTGCAACTGATTTCTGAGCATTGATTTTATATCCTGACACTTTACTGAATTTCTGAATGAGTTCTAGCAGTTTTGAAGTGGAGTCTTTTGGGTTTTCCACATAAAGTATCATATCATCTGCAAAGAGTGAGAGTTTGAATTCTTCTCTGCCAATTCAGATGCCTTTTATTTCTTTTTGTTATCTGATTGCTGAAGCTAGGACTTCTAGTACTATGTTGAATAGCAGTGGTGATAGTGGACATCCCTGCCATGTTCCTGACCTTAGGGGAAAAGCTCTCAGTTTTTCCCTATTGAGAATGATATTTGCTATGGGCTTTTCATACATGGGTTTGATGATATTGAGGTATCCCTACACTTTGAAGAGTTCTGATCAAGAAAGGATGTGGTAGTAGAATGCATCAATGAAACTAGAAGCTGTTTTTTTAAAAAGGTTTTATTTATTTATTTGACAGACAGAGGTCACAAGTAGGCAGAGAAGCAGGCAGAGAGAGAGGAGGAAGCAGGCTCCCTGCTGAGCAGAGAGCCCAATGCGGGGCTCCATTCCAGGACCCTGGGATCATGACCTGATCTGAAGGCAGAGGCTTAACCCACTGAGCCACCCAGGCACCCCTAGAAGCTGGTTTTTTGAGAGAATTAATAAGATTGATAAACCATTGGCCAAACTAATGCAAAAGAAAAGAGAGAAAGCCCAAATTAATAAAATTATGAATGAAAAGGGAGAGATCACAACTAACACCAAGGAAATAGAAACAATAATCAGAAATTATTATCAACAGTTATATGCCAATAAGTTAAGCAACCTAGATGAAATGGATACATTCCTGGAAAACTATAAACTTCCAAAATTGAACCAGGAAGAAACTGGCAACCTGAATAGATTGATATCTAGTAACGAGATTGAAGCAGTGATCAAAGACCTCCCCCCGAAAAAAGAGCCCAGGACCTGATGGATTCCCTGGGGAATTCTACCAAACTATCAAAGAAGAAATAACACCTATTCTCCTGAATCTGTTTCAAAAAATTGAAGCAGAAGGAAAACTTCCAGACTCTTTTTATGAAGCCAGCATTACCCTGATCCCCAAACCAAGAAAAGACCCTACCAAAAAGGAGAATTTTGGACCAATATCCCTGATGAATATCGATGCTAAGATTCTCAACAAGATCCTAGCAAATAGGATCCAATAGCACATTAAAAAGATTATCCACCATGACCAGGCGGGATTCATCCCTGGGTTTCAAGGATGGTTCAACATTTGCAAATCAATCAATGTGATAGAACAAATCAATAAGAGAAGAGAGAACCACATGGTCCTCTCAATTGATGCAGAAAAAGCATTTGACAAAATCCAGCATTTGCTCCTGATTAAAACGCTTCAAAGTATAGGGTTAGAGGGAACATTCCTGAACTTCATAAAATCTATGAAAAACCCGCAGCAAATATCATCCTCAGTGGGAAAAAGCTCACAGCCTTCCTGCTGAGATCAGGAGCACGACAAGGATGCCCACTTTCACCACTCTTGTTCAACATAGTATTAGAAGCCTTAGTAAAAGCAATAAGACAACAAAGAGAAATAAAAGGTATCCAAGTTGGCAATGAAGAAGTCAAACTCTCTCTCTTTGCAGATGACATGATACTTTATATGGAAAAGCCAAAAGACTCCACCCCCAAACTACTAGAACTCATACAGCAGTTCAGTAATGTGGCAGGATACAAAGTCAATGTACAGAAATCAGATGCTTTCTTATACATTAACAATGAAAACACAGAAAGGGAAATTAGAGAATTGATTCCATTTACCATAGCACCAAGACCCATAAGATATCTGGGAATAAACCTAACCAAAGAGGTAAAGGATCTGTACTTGAGGAACTATAGAATGCTCATGAAAGAAATCAAAGAAGACACAAAAAGATGGAGGACCATTCCATGCTCATGGATCAGAAGAATAAACATTGTTAAAATGTCTATACTGCCTAGAGCAATCTATATTTTTAATTCCATTCCAATCAAATCAATCCAATCTATACTGCCTAGAGCAATCTATATTTTTAATTCCATTCCAATCAAAATTCCACCAGTATTTTTCAAAGAGCTGGAGCAAACAATCCTAATATTTGTATGGAATAAGAAAAGACCCTGAATTATTAAGGAATGTTGAAAAAGAAAAACAAATCTGGTGGCATTACATTGCCTGATTTCAAGCTTTACTACAAAGCTGTGATCACCAAGCATGGTACATAAAAACAGACACATAGACCAGTGGAACAGAGTAGAGAGCCCAGATATGGACCCTCAACTCTATGGTCAAATAATCTTTGACAAAGCAGGAAAAAATACACAGTGGAAAAAACACAGTCTCTTCAATAATGGTGCTGGGAAAATTGGACAGCTATAGTAGAAGAATGAAACTCAACCATTCTCTTACACCTTACACAAAGATAAACTCTAAATGGATCAAAGACCTCAACGTGAGACAGGAATCCATCAGAATCCTGGAGGAAAACATAGGCAGTAACCTCTTCGATATCAGCCACAGCAACTTCTTTCAAGATATGTCTCCAAAGGCAAAGGAAACAAAAGAGAAAATGAATTTTTGGGACTTCATCAAGATCAAAAGCTTCTGCACAGCAAACAGTCAACAAAACAAAGAGGCAACCCACAGAATGGGAGAAGATATTTGCAAATGACAGTACAGACAAAAGGCTGATATCCAGGATCTATAAAGAACTTCTCAAACTCAACACACACAAAACAGATAATCATGTCAAAAAATGGGCAGATATCCAGGATCTCTAAAGAACTTCTCAAACTCAACACACAAAAAACAGATAATCATGTCAAAAAATGGGCAGAAGACATGAACAGATACTTCTCCAATGAAGACATACAAATGGCTGTCAGACACATGAAAAAATGTTAATCATCACTAGCCATCAGGGAGATTCAAATCAAAACCACATTGAGATACCACCTTACACCAGTTAGAACAGCCAAAATTAACAAGACAGGAAACAATGTGTGTTGGAGAAGATGTGGAGAAAGGGGAACCCTCTTACACTGTTGGTGGGAATGCAAGTTAGTGCAACCACTTTGGAGAACAGTGTGGAGATTCCTTAAGAAATTAAAAATAGAGCTTCCCTATGACCCTGCAATTGCACTACTGGGTATTTACCCCAAAGGTACAGATGTAGTGAAAAGAAGGGCCATCTGTACCCCAATGTTCATAGCAGCAATGGCCACGGTTGCCAAACTGTGGAAAGAACCAAGATGCCCTTCAACGGATGAATGGATAAGGAAGATGTCCATATACACTATGGAGTATTATGCCTCCATCAGAAAGGATAAATACCCAGCTTTTTTATCAACATGGATGGGACTGGAGGAGATTATGCTGAGTGAAATAAATCAAGCAGAGAGAGTCAGTTATCATATGGTTTCACTTATTTGTGGAGTATAAGAAATAACACAGAGGACATGGGCAGATGGAGAGGAGAAGGGAGTTGTGGGAAATTGGAGAGGGAGATGAACCATGAGAAACTATGGACTCTGAAAAACAGTCTGAGGGTTTTGAAGGGGCGGGGCGCGGGAAGTTGGGGGAGCCTGGTGGTGGGTGTTATGGAGGGCACATATTGCATGGAGCACTGGGTGTGGTGCATAAACAATGAATTCTGGTACACTGAAAAGAAATTAAAAAATTAAAAATTAAAAGAAGAAAGGATGTTGTACTTTGTCAAATGCTTTTTCAGCATCTATTGAGATTATGATATGGTTCTTTTTCTTTCTTTTATTAATGTATTGTATCACATTGATTGATTTGCAGATGTTGAACCAAGCTTGGAGCTCAGGAATAAATTCTACTTGGTTGTGGTGAATAATCCTTTTAATGTACTGTTGGTTCCTATTGGCTAGTATTTTGGTGAGAATTTTTGCATCCATGTTCATTAAGCATATTGGTCTGTAATTCTCCTTTTTGATGGGGTCTTTGTCTGGTTTTGGGATAAAGGTAATGCTGGCCTTATAAAATGAGTTTGGAAGTTTTCCTTCCATTTCTATTTTTTGGAACAGTTTCAGGAGAATAGGTATTAATTCTTCTTTAAATGTTTGGTAGCATCCCCCTGGGAAGCTGTCTGGCCCTGGACTATTGTTAGAAGATTTTTGATGACTGCTTCAATTTCCTTACTGGTTATGGGTCTATCCAGGCTTTCTATTTCTTCCTGGTTCAGCTTTGGTAGTTTATGTGTCTCCAGGAATGCATCCATTTCTTCCAGATTGTCAAATTTGTTGGCATAGAGTTGCTCATAATATGTTCTTATAATTGTTTATATTTCTTTGGTGTTGGTTGTGATCTCTCCTCTTTCATTCATGATTTTATTAATTTGGGTCCTTTCTCTTTTCTTTTTGATAAGTCTGGGCAGGGATTTATCAATCTTAGTAATTCTTTCAAAGAATCAGCTTCTAGTTTCCTTGATTTGCTTTAGTGTTCTTTTGGTTTCTATTTCATTGGTTTCTGCTCTGATCTTTATTATTTCTCTTCTCCTGCTGGGCTTAGGCTTTCTTTGCTGTTCTTTCTCCAACTTCTTTAGATATAGGGTTAGGTTATATAGTTGAGACGTTTCTTGTTTCTTGAGAAAGGCTTGTGTCACTATATACTTTCTCTCAGGACTGCCTTTGCTGCCTCCCCCAAATTTTGGACAGTTGTGTTTTCATTTTCATTTGTTTCCATGAATTTTTTCAATTCTTCTTTAATTTCCTCGTTGACCCATTCATTCTTTAGTATGATGCTCTTTTAGCCTCCATGTATTTGAGTTCTTTCCAACTTTCCTCTTGTGATTGAGTTCTAGCTTTAGAGCATAGTGGTCTAAAAATATGCAGAGAATGATCCCAATCTTTTGGTACCAGTTGAGACCTGATTTGTGACCCAGGATGTGATCTATTCTGGAGAACATTCCACGTGCACTAGAGAAGAATGTGTATTCTGTTGCTTTGGGATGGAATGTTCTGAATATATTTATGATGTCCATCTGGTCCAGTGTGTCATTTAAAGCCTTTATTTCCTTGTTAGTCTTTTGCTTAGCTGATCTATCCATTTCAGTGAGGAGTGTGTTAAAGTCCCCTACTATTATTGTATTATTGTTCATGTGTTTCTTTGATTTTGTTATTAATTGGTTTATATAATTGGCTGCTTCTGTGTTAGGGGCACAGATATTTAAAATTGTTAGATCTGGGGCTCCTGGGTGGCTCAGTGGGTTAAAACCTCTGCCTTCAGCTCAGGTCATGATCTCAGGGTCCTGGGATCGAGCCCCACATCTGCTCTCTGCTCAGTGGGGAGCCTGCTTCCTCCTCTCTCTCTGCCTGCTTGTGATCTCTATCTAATAAATAAATAAAATCTTTAAAAAATTGTTAGATCTTTTTGATGGACAGACCCTTTAAGTATGATATAGTGTCCTTACTTATCTGTTATTATAGTCTTTGGAATAAAATCTAATTTATCTGATATAAGGATTGCCACCCCAGCTTTCCTTTGATGTCCATTAGCATGGTAAATTGTTCTTCACCCCCTTACTTTAAATCTGGAGGTGTCTTTGGGTCTGAAATGAGTTTCTTGTAGACAGCATATCAATGGTTCTTGTTTTTTTTATCCATTTTGAAAGCCTGTGTCTTTTTTAAAAAAGATTTTATTTATTTATTTGACAGAGATCACAAGTAGGCAGAGAGGCAGGCAGAGGCAAAGGAGGAAGCAGGCTCTCTGCTGAGCAGAGAGCCCGATGTGGGGCTTGATCCCAGGACTCTGGGATCATGACCTGAGCTGAAGGCAGAGGCTTAACCCACTGAGCCACCCAGGCACCCCAAAACCCTGTGTCTTTTGATTGGGGCATTTAGCCCATATACATTCAGGGTAACTATTAAAAGATATGCCATTGTATTGCCTGTAAGGTGACTGTTACTGTATATTGTCTCTCTTCCTTTCTGGTCTATTACTTTTAGGTTCTCTATTTGCTTAGAGAACCCCTTTCAATATTTTCTGTAGGGCTGGTTTGGTGTTTGCAAGTTCTTTTTATTTTTGTTTGTTCTGGAACCTTTTTAATTTCTCCTTCTATTTTCAATGACATCATAGCTGGATATAGTATTCTTGGCTGCATATTTTTCTCCTTTAGTGCTCTGAATACATCATGCCAGTCTTTTCTGGCCTGCCACGTCTCTGTGGATAAATCTGCCACCAATCTAATATTTCTACCATTCTTTGTTTTGGACCTCTTGTCCTGAACTGCTTTTAGGATTTTTACTTTGTCATTAAGACTTGTAAGTTTTACCATTAGATGATGGGGTGTGGACCTATTTTTATTGATTTTGAGGGGGTTCTCTCTAACTCCTGGATTTTGATGCTTGTTCCCTTTGCCATATTAGGGAAATTCTGTGTTATAATTTGCTCTAATATACCTTCTGCCCATCTCTCCCTTTCTTCTTCTTCTGGGATCCTAATTATTCTAATATTGTTTTGTCTTATGGTATCAATTATCTCTCGAATTCTCCCCTCATAATCCAGTAGTTGTTTGTCTCTCTTTTGCTCAGATTCTTTATTCTCCATCATCTGGTCTTCTATATCACTAACTCTCTCTTCTGCCTCATTTGTCCTAGCAGTAAGAGCCTCCATTTTTTTGAAAAAGATTTTATTTATGTATTTATTTGATAGACAGAGATCACAAGTAGGCAGAGAGGCAGAGAGAAAGGGGAGGAAGCAGGCTGTCCGCAGAGCAGAGAGTCCGATGCGGGGCTCGATCCCACGACCCTGGGATCATGACCCGAGCCGAAGGCAGCGGCTTTAGCCCACTGAGCCACCCAGGCGCCCCAAGAGCATTCCATTTTTGATTGCATATCATTAATAGCTTTTTTTGATTTCAACCTGGTTAGATTTTAGTTCTTTTATTTCTCCCAAAAGGGATTCTTTTATATCTTCCATACTATTTTTAAACCCAGCTACTACCTTCATAATTGTCATTCTGAACTCTAGTTCTGACATATTGCCAATATATTGATTAGGTCCCTAGCCACCAGTACTGCCTCTTGTTCTTTTTTTTTGTGGTGAGTTTTTCCTGCGTTGTCATTTTATCCAGGTAAGAATATATGAATGAGAGTAAAATACTAAAAGGGTGGCAATGACCCCGGAAAAATATATGCTAACCAATTCAGAAGAGACCCAAAACTGGGGGAGAAGAAAGGTGGCAAAAAAAGTAAAAAAAGAACAACCAAAAAAAGTATACACACACACACACACACACACACACACACACACACACACAGATACATATACATATATTAGGCTGGTGAATAAAACAGAACCACCCACTTGATTTTGGGTGTGTTCTGGTCTCTTAGAAGAAACTACCTCCCAAAATTTTAAAGGAAGAAAAACATATATATACACAAACACACACAAATAAGGGTAAGGACGATGAAGAGATGGAATATGACTGTGGCGATGACAATGACTATTAAAAAAGATTCTAGAAAAGGAATTGATAAGTTGATTGAAAAAAGAAAAAAAGAGAATGTGATCAGGTTGGAGCTAGATTTAAGGTATATTTTGATAGATTAGAAGAAATTATATCCCAAAATTAAAAAAAAAACCTATATGTATACAAAAAATAAGGTTAAATACAATGAAGTGATAAAATATGACTATAATGATGTAAATTTAGAAAGATTTTTTAAAAAGGTATTGATAAGATAAAATAGTTAAAAATGTTAAAAGAAGAAAGAGGAAAGTTAAAAAATAGATTAAGAAAAAAATAAAATTAAAAAAATTTAACTTTGCAAGACTAGAGGATCATGGGAAAAAAGCCATGAATTCTATGCATTGCTTTCCCCTAGCTCTGGAGTTCCATAGTTCTCATTGATTAGTGAACTTGGTCTTGGCTGGATGTTCTTGCTGATCTTCTGGGGGAGGGGCCTATTGCAGTGATTCTCAAATGTCTTTGCCCAAGGCAGAATTGCACTGCCCTTGCCAGGGGCCAGGCTAAGTAATCTTTTCAGGTTCACTCTTGGAGCTTTTGTTCCCTAAATGCTTTCTGTACAGCATTAGAGGACGGTAATGAAAATGGCGGCTTCCCAATCTCCCGCCCGGAGGAGCTGAGAGCTCGGGCTCCACTCCTCAGTGAGCCTTCAGAGAAAAGCAGTCAATCCCTCCCGTCCCCCTGGTCTCTGGCCACAGTCTGTGCTCACCCGGCCTTTGACTGAGTGTTTCTATCTCTGGCACATGGCCCTGTTTGGAGTCTCTAAACCCAGCTTATTCCTGCAGCGCGCTCCCACACGGCTCCACCCAGAGGAGGAAGGGGGGTGTCTCCCCGGATCTGCCACTTGTGGGGCTCTGGCTTAAAGAGTGTGGTCCAAATGTGCCTTGGATCACAGTTTAAGGTAACCCTGAGCTGAGAGCCCCTCCCTGGCTTTGTCTCTGTAGCTGGCTTCCCTGCTCCAATACCTGACGGCTCTGCCACACTCAGACACTCCTGGTCTTTCTGTGACCCCACGGGTCTTGAGACCACATTGTCCCCATGAGGGTTCCACCTTGGCTTAGCCTCTGGAGCGACGTCCCTCAGTGGAGCAGACTTCTAAAAGTTCTGACTTTGTGCTCTGCTGTTCCATCACTTGCTGGGACCCGGCCCCTCCCCCTGCAGTGTATCTTCCCGTCGCTTTGGGTTCACTTCTCTGCACATCCTACCTTCCCCAAAGTGGTCAATTTTCTGTCCTCTTCTAAATTTTTATTTCTAGTTTAATTTCATATGGTTGGAAAATATACATCTTATAAATTCAGTTTCAAAAAATTGATTGAGACTTGTTTTCTGACCTAATACTTGGTCTGTCCTGGATAATGGTCCATTTAGATTTGAGAAGAATGTGTGTGCTACTATTCAATAGAGCATTCTATATATGTCTTTTATACCTGGCTGGTTTATAACATTGTTTAAGTCCTATTGGTCTTCTGTCTGGCTCTCTATCCATTATCTATCTATCTATCTTTAAGTCATCTTTATGCCCAATGGGGGGCTTGAACTCATGACCCCAAGAAAAAGGGTCATACATTCTTATGTCTGAGCTGGCCAGGTGTCCCTCTATCCATTACTGAATGTGGTGAATTGAAGTATCTGTTATTGAAGAACTGTCTAGTTCTCCTTTCCATTCTTTTGTTTGCTGTACATATTCTGAGGCTCTGTTGTTTGGTTTATATTTGTTTATAATTGTTATATTTTCTTGATGAATTGGCCCTTTTCTCAATATATAATACCTTTATTAAGAGTTTCTTTCAATAATTTTTAACTTGAAGTATTTTGGATGATATCACTATAGCCATCCCAGCTCCCTTGTGGTTACAATTTGCAAGGAATATCTTTTCCTGTCCTTTCACTTTCAACGTATTTTTATCTTTGGATCTAAAGTGAAACTCTTGTGTGTACAGCATGTATCTGGATAAGACTTTAAAGAAGCCATTCTACCAATCTCTGCCTTTTCACTGGGAAAGTTTTATCCATTTACATTTAAATTAATTGCTGATAAGAAAAGACTTCTGTCATTTTGCTATGTTTTCTGCATGTCTTATACTGTTTTTGTTCCTCATTCTTCCATTAATGCCTTTTTTTGTGTTTAACTGATTTTTTTGTAGTGAACTGCTTTGATTGTATTTTCATTTACTTTTATATATATTCTATAGATACTTTCTTTGTGATTACCATTATGATTATTTTTAACATCCTGAATTTGTGACAATCTGTTTTAAAGCTCTTCTCTTATATAGCTCTGTCCTCCTTCCTTTATGTTGTTGTTATCACAAATGATCATTTTTTTAAATATTTTATTTATTGAGAGGGAGGGGAGAGTAAACACGAGAAAGAGAGAAAGAGAGAGAGAGTGAGCACCAGTGGGAGGAGCCTGATGTGGGACTCAATCCCAGGACAGTAAGCTCATGACCTGAGCTGAAGGCTTAACTGACTGAGCCACTCAGGTACCCCACAGATATCATCTTTATATATTGTGTGCCTAATAGCATAGATTTATAATTTATAATTTTTTAAAAAAATTTTATTTATTTGACAGAGATCACAAGTAGGCAGAGAGGCAGGCAGAGAGAGGGGAAGGGAAGTAGACTCCCTGCTGAGCAGAGACCCTGATGTGGGGCTTGATCCCAGGACCCTGGGATCATGACCTGAGCCAAAGGCGGCTTTAACCCACTGAGCCACATAGGCACCCCAATATAATTTATAATTTTTTTTTACTTTATTTAAGCTTTATTTAAACATATGATGTAACCCCACCACCCTCACCCAACCCCTCTTCCCCCCACCCCCCTCAGTTTGTTTTATGACATTAAGAGTCTCTTTTGGTTTTTCTCCCTCCTGATCCCATCTTCTTTCATTTTTACTTTTCCTACCACCTTAACTCCCACCCCCGTTGCATCTCCACTTCCTCATATCAGGGAGATCATGTGGTAGTTGTCTTTCTCCAGTTGACTTATTTCGCTAAGCATAATACGCTCTAGTTCCATCCATGTCATCGCAAATGGTAAGATTTCATTTCTTTTGATGGCTGCATAGTATTCCATCGTATATATATACCAACTCTTCTTTATCCATTCATCTGTTGATGGACATCTAGGTTCTTTCCATAACTTGGCTATTGTGGACATTGCTGCTATAAACATTCTGGTGCACGTGCCCCTTTGGATCACTACGTTTGTATCTTTAGGGTAAATACCCAGTAGTGCAATTGCTGGGTCATAAGGTAGCTCTATTTTCAATTTTTTGAGGAACCTCCATGCTGTTTTCCAAAGTGGTTGCACCAGCTTGCATTCCCACCAACAGTGTAGGAGGGTTCCCCTTTCTCCACATCCTCGCCAGCATCTGTCATTTCCTGACTTGTTCATTTTAGCCATTCTGACTGGTGTGAGGTGGTATCTCATTGTGGTTTTGATTTGTATTTCCCTGATGCCCAGTGATATGGAGCACTTTTTCATGTGTCTGTTGGCCATCTGGGTGTCTTCTTTGCAGAAATGTCTGTTCATGTCCTCTGCCCATTTCTTGATTGGATTATTTGTTCTTTGGGTGTTGAGTTTGCTAAGCTCTTTGTAGATTTTAGACACTAGCCCTTTATCTGATATGTCATTTGCAAATATCTTTTCCCACTCTGTCAGTTGTCTTTTGGTTTTGTTGACTGTTTCCTTTGCTGTGCAAAAGCTTTTGATCTTGATGAAGTCCCAATAGTTCATTTTTTCCCTTGCTTCCCTTGCCTTTGGCGTTGTTCCTAGGAAGAAGTTGCTGCGGCTGAGGTCGAAGAGGTTGCTGCCTGTGTTCTCCTCAAGGATTTTGATGGATTCCTTTCTCACGTTGAGATCCTTCATCCATTTTGAGTCTATTTTCGTGTGTGGTGTAAGGAAATGGTCCAATTTCATTTTTCTGCATGTGGCTGTCCAATTTTCCCAACACCATTTGTTGAAGAGGCTATCCTTTTTCCATTGGATGTTCTTTCCTGCTTTGTCGAAGATTAGTTGACCATAGAGTTGAGGGTCTATTTCTGGGCTCTCTATTCTGTTCCATTGATCTATGTGTCTGTTTTTGTGCCAGTACCATACTGTCTTAATGATGACAGCTTTGTAGTAGAGCTTGAAGTCTGGAATTGTGATGCCACCAACTTTGGTTTTCTTTTTCAATATTCCTTTGGCTATTCGAGGTCTTTTCTGGTTCCATATAAATTTTAGGATTATTTGTTCCATTTCTTTGAAAAAATTGGATGGAATTTTGATAGGTATTGCATTAAATGTGTAGATAGCTTTAGGTAGCATAGACATTTTCACGATATTAATTCTTCCAATCCATGAGCATGGAACATTTTTCCATGTCTTTGTGTCTTCCTCAATTTCTTTCATGAGTACTTTATAGTTCTCTGAGTATAGATTCTTTGCCTCTTTGGTTAGGTTTATTCCTAGGTATCTTATGGTTTTGGGTGTAATTGTAAATGGGATTGACTCCTTAATTTCTCTTTCTTCTGTCTTGTTGTTGGTGTAAAGAAATGCAACTGATTTCTGTGCATTGATTTTATATCCTGACACTTTACTGAATTCCTGTACAAGCTCTAGCAGTTTTGGAGTGGAACCTTTTGGGTTTTCCACATATAGTATCATATCATCTGCAAAGAGCGATAGTTTGACTTCTTCTTTGCCGATTTGGATGCCTTTAATTTCTTTTTGTTGTCTGATTGCTGAGGCTAGGACTTCTAGTACTATGTTGAATAGCAGTGGTGATAGTGGACATCCCTGCCGTGTTCCTGACCTTAACGGAAAAGCTCTCAGTTTTTCTCCATTGAGAATGATACTTGCCGTGGGTTTTTCATAGATGGCTTTGATAATATTGAGGTATGTGCCTTCTATCCCTACACTTT
>RCUC01125307.1:0-40468 GCA_003697995.1 Taxidea taxus jeffersonii | reverse complement strand
AAGCAGCCTTCCTACTGAGCAGAGAGCCGGATGCGGGGCTCTATCCCAGGACCCTGAGACCATGACAGGAGCCGAAGGCAGAGGCTTAACCCACTGAGCCACCCAGGCGCCCCACAACATTTCTATTACCTAAGAAAAGTAACACAACCAATAAATATCTACACACTGTTTCTTTGGTATTGTATTTACTCATTTTGAGTAGATTGTCTAAATTTTTAATTTAGATAACTCTAATAGAGACTTAAATTTGACTAGGTATTTTGTTATGTAAGTGCTTAGATAAAATTTACAAATATACTGGAAGTTCAAGGTCTTTCTTATCAAATGCATCTGTGGTGTTTTTCCAGATATACTGGCCTTCATTTAGACATCTTATGCCTGACTTGCTTTTATTGATTGATTGATTGAATAGATGAGATAAGGCATACTTCATTAAGAGAAAAAAACAAAAGCAAAAAAAAAAAAAAATTGCAAGGGCCAAATGTCCAAAGAAGTTGTGGCTCTCCCCAAATAAAACACGAAGGGGAGCAGAGGCATCTGCACGCCCCTAGGTGAATTAGAAACGGGCACACGTGTTCAGTCTCTGTGCAGAAACTCCAGGTGCATGGTGCTGGCATAAGCACAGGCCCCGGTTGTGGGGTGGGGCTCACTCTGGGGCTGCAGCCCAGTGAGGTCATGCAGGACGGTGCAGAAGGAGGGCCCCTGAGCTGGTTCAGAGGTCAGGTCCTGGCTGATGAGCAAGGCCAGCTCTGGGCATGAGGGCAGAGGAAGCCTGTGAGGCTTCTGGTAGAAGCTCTCTCTCTCTCTGAGGGTCACTACACTGCAGAGGGGCTTCTTCAGTGAAGCAGATCTCCAGGAAGGTGGCACCAAAGCTCCATTTATTGCCGTGGGGGTTAGGCTGTTGCCACTGCCAGGCACTCACGGGCTGTCTAGGGGATCCCTTTTACCTGCTCAAGTAGCTGAGGGTGCTGGCCAGCTGCTGGGCCACTGCCACTTTCCAGACCTCTCTCCGACCTCAGCCACATGTCCAGAGGCCCGTGCTCCACATACGGTGTCAGCACAATAATCTCTGAGCTGCACGTGCGGATTCCATGCACCAAGGCCAGGTACCTGTGAGAGACTTAGCTCCCAAGCCAGGCTGTCTGAGAGTAGGCCAAGGTGAGGTCCTGTTGACTACCCTGAGTACCAGTAATAGCTCCTTCTCATGGCTCCCAATGGGTCTAGTTGGGTACTTGGGGCCTCGGCCCTGCACTCATAAGAGGCCCTCATGCACATTGTCCCTCATGCTTTGACCCAAGTGTGACAGCTGGGTGATGTCATCCTGGCAGAGCCTGTGGAAGCTGAGGTGGCTGAGGCTGGTGGCCTAGGGCTGGCCCGGGGCCCCCACACAATGATGAGGCTGGAGATATCTCCTGGCCATGGCGGGCAGCAGCGGTGCGGGGAGAAACAGTTGTCACCAGCCCTCAGCAAGTGGCCCTGCAGGGTGGCTCGCAGTCCCGCATGCTGGGGAAGGACTGGCCCCAGCCCTCCAGAGCGAGTACCAGCCTGCAGCTCAGCGGGAAGGTCACCCAGGTGCAAGTGCTGCGTGCTGGTTCCCAGCTGCTGGAAGGGCGGCTAAAGTGGCTGGTTTTCCAGTGCGTGAAGCAGAGGCCATCCTAGGGTTGCAGCTTGGTCAGCAAGAAAGACTCCGGCAGGGCTCAAGGGATTCCATCCTGGCTTCTCATCAGCCTCTGGTGAGGAGCCACCCCACGGCATGAGCAGTGGCTACAGTCAGTTGTCAGGCACAAAGAGTCATCGACCAGCAATACCCAGGACAGGCCACAGGCCAGGAAGGCAGGGTTAGCTCCAGGCACTTGTCCTGACCGTGGATGCTGATGTGGCTTCCTTTCACTGCATGGTGATACCTGGAAGTCATACAGTAGGCCCCTGGTACTTCCTGAGGCCTGTCCACTGGCGGGTCGGCCCCAGTTTTCTTCCCAGATGGGTCAGCTTGGGGATTCCTGCTGCTGCCATCCCCACTGGGACACTCTGCCTGTACCGGCTGCCACTGGATCCCACCAATGTCTGTCACTAGTACCTCATGAGTTAGGGTGTCCAGTGGTCACCTCAGGCTTGGGCTCTGGAGGGGCCTGACTGCTATCCTGGATGTAACAGAGCTCCTCCAACAACCTGGCCAACAGGGAAGCTAAATTATTCTCAAACTCATGCTTACCTGCTCAGAGAGGTACTCAAAGGAGACTGGGTTCAGGAGTGGCACCCCTGCTCTGCCTGTTCTGTAGAAGACTTGGCCTCTGTGGGCCCACAGCCAGACACAGCCAGCTCCTGAGGATTCATGCCATGCCAGTTCTGGGAATCAAACCTCACATGGAAGGAAGTGCACCATCAGGTGCACATCTCCCAGACCTCTAAGATGGGGTTTGCAGGCAGCCAGACCTGGGGCTGGGCACTGAAGACAGCAGAGAAAGTAGAAGCATGGAGTGATGTCAACTTTGTGTGCAATGTGGATGCAGACCTTCTATGAGGTTAGTATGGCTTCACTGAAGGTGACCTGGAGGTCATTGCCACCAGGGGCCAGCCCAGTGTAGAAGGACCTTCAGGTCTCCCCTGGTGGCCATGAACTGAACTCCATCCTCATCGGGCCTGCTGTCCCTCCTGGTGGCACCCCCGTGGCACCGAGGCATGCTCTTGACAGGTTTGGTTTCTCAAAATTACCAGGCAGACAGGTGTGGCCAAAGAGACCAGCGGGCAGATCTTGGCTCTCCCAGTGTCAACTCAGGCAAGTCACTTAGCCACAGTGGGCCTCAAGTTTCCCCATCGGAAAATGGGAATGCTTTTCATTGCCATGAAAAGATGGTTGGGACAACTCTATGCAGTCCTGCGTTGCACATTCAGCACAGCCCCTTTCCCCAGGGGCCAGAATCCAACCCCAGACCCTGCCCCACAGCTGCTGGCAACCAACGCCCTCCTGACTTGCTTTTAATTAACTTGATGGTAAATAAAGAGAAAAAGATGATCAACATTTGCAAATAATGATCAAAATTTAAAACATATTAACGTAATAATATTATTGGTTTGTAAGGTGTTACAGTTAATCTAATACTCTCAGCTAAATAATTCTTCAATATTTTAAAGAGAATAAAAGAAAGTTTGGTAATCAGGTTCTTTTGTGCAAAGAACACATTTAATTAGCATCAGTTTCATTTCTTAACAATTGCATTCTTTCTTTCTCTCTTATATTATATGTATACATTTAATTTACATATATATTTTAAGTAATACACATATTGGGGTCCATACGCCTATCTGTGTAAAATCACATTATTACCATTTTATGAAAAATATCAACATCTACATGAATGGTGTGTGATTTTATAATTATTGTAAAAAATTTAAGTGAAAATAAAATTGCAAAATACAAAACTATCTGTGAAATTTATTACTTCTTGGATAAATTATTATGATTAATCATGATCGTTTTCTTAACTTCAGCTGCCCTTATTCTAATACAGCATATGGAAGTTAACATAAAATTTCATGAAAATTTGTACTAATGATATATTCATTGTTATTTTCTGTACTTCTTTCAGCTTTGTAGTCTCTTAAACTGATGGTTAGAATTTAATATATTCCATGAGATATTATGCTAAGTTCCTTAATGTTTTTCTTTCTCTATTTTACAAATTTTTAATGTAGAAAATGCTATGTCATACATATAATTCTGTTTTATAAAAATTCTCCTGGGATACTGAATAAGACACACGCCTGATAAGCACATGCCAAATTTTTATTCTGTCAGCACTTTCTTCTGTCATGTCCTTGAATTTTTAGGCAATGATAAATTATGTAGGACTCAGATGAAGTCCATCACATTCATTTAGTAATAATCTATTACAGAGCTCAGGTAACAAGAAACATACAGAAATAATTCTGATTATGAATGTCAATTTATAAGGTTTTACTTTGTAAACATGGAGAGATCATTTAATTTCTACCTCTCCCAATGTTCTCTTAAAGTTACAGCCTAATCAGTTTATTATTCTGGTAGTGGTATATAGAGACAGATTTTATATATTCAGCATCTAATGTATGTAACTAATGTAACATACCTATAATTTTATGTTATATATCTTTGTATCTCTGTATGCATGTGTATTTCTAATAGATTTGCAAAATGAAAGAAAAGTATGCTATCATGTCCTAAATCTATAGGAAGAGATGATTTGTTATGCCACCAATCAATAAACAATTCTGTAAAGAAATATCATAGAGCAGATTGGAAGACACTTTGGGTTTTGCTTTTCATATATATAGCTGTTATTGAAAATCTTACTTTTTAACATTAGTTTTTAAAATGATATTTTTAATGGTGTTATGAATTTAATTTTAGTAGTAGTCTATTATAGACTCATTATTGTCTCCACGCCCTCACCAAATTCAGGGGTTGAAGCCCTATACCCTGTGTGGCTGTATTTGGAGATGTGATACTAAGGAAGTAACTAAGGTTAAATTAGATCTTAAAGGCGGGGCCCTGATCTGATGGATTAGTCTCTTTATAAGATGGCACACCAGAGAGCTAGCTCTTCCCCTACCTTCCACCATCCCATCCACACAAGCACTGAGGAAAGGCCATGTAAGGACAGAACTAGAACTATGAGCTGGGAAGAAAGTCCCCACCAAGAAATAAACTGGCTGGACTTGTAGCCTCCAGAACCGTGAGAAAATTAATTTCTATTTTTTTTTTTAGTTTGAAAAGCAAAGAAGGTTTATTGAATTTGGAGCTACCTATTTTATTTTGAATCTCAGAAACTTAGTATTGGTCTCCAAATTTACAATAACAGTTTTAAAACTCAATCCTCAAAGAAAAATTTTTTTTAAGTTTTATTTAAACATATAATGTAACCCCACCCCCTCTCCCAACCCCTCTCCCCCCCCATCCCCCTCAGTTTGCTTTATGACATTAAGAGTCTCTTTTGGTTTGTCTCCCTCCCGATCCCATCTTGTTTCATTTTTACTTTTCCTACACCTTAACTCCCACCCCCGTTGCATCTCCACTTCCTCATATCAGGGAGATCATGTGATAGTTGTCTTTCTCCAGTTGACTTATTTCGCTAAGCATAATATGCTCTAGTTCCATCCATGTCGTCGCAAATGGTAAGATTTCATTTCTTTTGATGGCTGCATAGTATTCCATTGTATATATATACCACCTCTTCTTTATCCATTCATCTGTTGATGGACATCTAGGTTCTTTCCATAACTTGGCTATTGTGGACATTGCTGCTATAAACATTCGGGTACACGTGCCCCTTTGGATCACTACGTTTGTATCTTTAGGGTAAATACCCAGTAGTGCAATTGCTGGGTCATAAGGTAGCTCTATTTTCAATTTTTTGAGGAACCTCCATGCTGTTTTCCAGAGTGGTTGCACCAGCTTGCATTCCCATCAACAGTGTAGGAGGGTTCCCCTTTCTCCACATCCTCGCCAGCATCTGTCATTTCCTGACTTGTTCATTTTAGCCATTCTGACTGGTGTGAGGTGGTATCTCATTGTGGTTTTGATTTGTATTTCCCTGATGCCCAGTGATGTGGAGCACTTTTTCATGTGTCTGTTGGCCATCTGGATGTCTTCTTTGCAGAAATGTCTGTTCATGTCCTCTGCCCATTTCTTGATTGGATTATTGGTTCTTTGGGTGTTGAGTTTGCTAAGCTCTTTGTAGATTTTGGATACTAGCCCTTTATCTGATATGTCGTTTGCAAATATCTTTTCCCACTCTGTCAGTTGTCTTTTGGTTTTGTTGACTGTTTCCTTTGCTGTGCAAAAGCTTTTGATCTTGATGAAGTCCCAATAGTTCATTTTTTCCCTTGCTTCCCTTGCCTTTGGCGTTGTTCCTAGGAAGAAGTTGCTGCGGTTGAGGTCGAAGAGGTTGCTGCCTGTGTTCTCCTCAAGGATTTGGATGGATTCCTTTCTCACGTTGAGGTCCTTCATCCATTTTGAGTCTATTTTCATGTGTGGTGTAAGGAAATGGTCCAATTTCATTTTTCTGCATGCGGCTGTCCAATTTTCCCAACACCATTTGTTGAAGAGGCTGTCTTTTTTCCATTGGATGTTCTTTCCTGCTTTATCGAATATTAGTTGACCATAGAGTTGAGGGTCTATTTCTGGACACTCTATTCTGTTCCATTGATCTATGCGTCTGTTTTTGTGCCAGTACCATACTGTCTTAATGATGGCAGCTTTGTAGTAGAGCTTGAAGACAGGAATTGTGATGCCACCAATTTTGGTTTTCTTTTTCAATATTCCTTTGGCTATTCGAGGTCTTTTCTGGTTCCATATAAATTTTAAGATTATTTGTTCCATTTCTTTGAAAAAATTGGATGGGATTTTGATAGGCATTGCATTAAATGTGTAGATAGCTTTAGGTAGCATAGACATTTTCACAATATTTATTCTTCCAATCCATGAGCATGGAACATTTTTCCATTTCTTTGTGTCTTCCTCAATTTCTTTCATGAGTACTTTATAGTTCCCTGAGTATAGATTCTTTGCCTCTTTGGTTAGGTTTATTCCTAGGTATCTTATGGTTTTGGGTGTAATTGTAAATGGGATTGACTCCTTAATTTCTCTTTCTTCTGTCTTGTTGTTGGTGTAAAGAAATGCAACTGATTTCTGTGCATTGATTTTATATCCTGACACTTTACTGAATTCCTGTACAAGCTCTAGCAGTTTTGGAGTGGAGCCTTTTGGGTTTTCCACATATAGTATCATATCATCTGCAAAGAGCGATAGTTTGACTTCTTCTTTGCCGATTTGGATGCCTTTAATTTCTTTTTGTTGTCTGATTGCTGAGGCTAGGACTTCTAGTACTATGTTGAATAGCAGTGGTGATAGTGGACATCCCTGCCGTGTTCCTGACCTTAACGGAAAAGCTCTCAGTTTTTCTCCATTGAGAATGATACTTGCCGTGGGTTTTTCATAGATGGCTTTGATAATATTGAGGTATGTGCCTTCTATCCCTACACTTTGAAGAGTTTTGATTAGGAAGGGGTGTTGCACTTTGTCAAATGCTTTTTCAGCATCTATTGAGAGTATCATATGGTTCTTGTTCTTTCTTTTGTTAATGTACTGTATCACATTGATTGATTTGCGGATGTTGAACCAACCCTGCTGCCCTGGAATAAATCCCACTTGGTCGTGGTGAATAATCCTTTTAATGTACAGTTGGATCCTATTGGCTAGTATTTTGGTGAGAATTTTCGCATCTGTGTTCATCAATGATATTGGTCTGTAATTCTCTTTTTTGATGGGATCCTTGTCTGGTTTGGGGATCAAGGTGATGCTGGCCTCATAAAATGAGTTTGGAAGTTTTCCTTCCATTTCTATTTTTTGGAACAGTTTCAGGAGAATAGGAATTAATTCTTCTTTAAATGTTTGGAAGAATTCCCCTGGGAAGCCATCTGGCCCTGGGCTTTTGTTTGTTTGGAGATTTTTGATGACTGTTTCAATCTCCTTACTGGTTATGGGCCTATTCAGGTTTTCTATTTCTTCCTGGTTCAGTTTTGGCAGTTGATATGTCTCTAGGAAAGCATCCATTTCTTCCAGATTGTCGAGTTTGTTGGCATAGAGTTGTTCATAATATGTTCTTATGATTGTTTGCATTTCTTTGGTGTTGGTTGTGATCTCTCCTCTTTCATTCATGATTTTATTTATTGGGGTCCTTTCTCTTTTCTTTTGGATAAGTCTGGCCAGGGGTTTATCAATCTTATTAATTCTTTCAAAGAACCAGCCTAGTTTCATTGATTTGTTCTATTGTTTTTTTGGTTTCTATTTCTTTGATTTCTGCTTTGATCTTTATTATTTCTCTTCTCCTGCTGGGTTTAGGCTTTCTTTGTTGTTCTCTCTCGAGTTCCTTAAGGTGTAGGGTTAGGTTGTATATTTGAGACCTTTCCTGTTTCTTGAGATAGGCTTGTATCGCTATATATTTTCCTCTCAGGACTGCCTTTGTTGTGTCCCACAGATTTTGGACTGTTGTGTTTTCATTATCATTTTTTTCCATGGTTTTTTTCAATTCTTCTTTAATTTGCTGGTTGACCCATTCATTTTTTAGAAGGATGCTGTTGAGTCTCCATGTATTTGTGCTTCTTCCAAATTTCCTCTTGTGATTGAGTTCTAGCTTCAGAGCATTGTGGTCTGAAAATATGCAGGGAATGATCCCAATCTTTTGATACCTGTTGAGACCTGATTTATGACCCAGGATGTGATCTATTCTGGAGAATGTTCCATGGGCACTAGAGAAGAATGTGTATTCTGTTGCTTTGGGGTAGAATGTTCTGAATATATCTGTGATGTCCATCTCATCCAGTGTGTCATTTAAGACCTTTATTTCTTTGTTGATCTTTTGCTTGGATGATCTGTCCATTTCAGTGAGGGGTGTATTAAAGTCTCCAACTATTACTGTATTCTTGTCAATGTGTTTCTTTGATTTTGTTATTAATTGGTTTATATAGTTGGCTGCTCCCATGTTAGGGGCATAGATATTTAAAATTGTTAGATCTTCTTGTTGGACAGACCCTTTGAGTATGATGTAGTGTCCTTCCTCATCTCTTATTATAGTCTTTGGCTTAAAATCTAATTGATGTGATATAAGAATTGCCACCCCAGCTTTCTTCTGATGTCCATTAGCATGGTAAATTGTTTTCCACCCCCTCACTTTCAATCTGGAGGTGTCTTCAGATCTAAAATGAGTTTCTTGTAGGCAGCATATGGATGGGTTTTGTTTTTTTATCCATTCTGAAACCCTGTGTCTTTTGATTGGGGCATTTAGCCCATTTACATTCAGGGTAACTATTGAGAGGTATGAATTTAGTGCCATTGTATTGCCTGTATGGTGATTGTTACTGTATAATGTCTCTGTTCCTTTCTGGTAATACTTTTAGGGTCTCTCTTTGCTTAGAGGACCCCTTTCAATATTTCCTGTAGAGCTGGTTTGGTGTTTACAAACTCTTTCAGTTTTTGTTTGTCCTGGAAGCTTTTTATCTCTCCTTCTATTTTCAATGATAACCTAGCTGGATAAAGTATTCTTGGCTGCAAGTTTTTCTCGTTTAGTGCTCTGACTATATCATGCCAGTTCTTTCTGGCCTGCCAGGTCTCTGTGGATAAGTCGGCTGCCAATCTAATATTTTTACCATTGTACGTTACAGACTTCTTGTCCCGTGCTGCTTTCAGGATTTTCTCTTTGTCGCTAAGACTTGTAAATTTTACTATTTGATGGCGGGGTGTGAGCCGATTCCTATTGATTTTGAGGGGTGTTCTCTGCACCTCCTGGATTTTGATGCTTGTTCCCCTTGCTATATTAGGGAAATTCTCTACAATAATCCTCTCCAGTATACCTTCTGCTCCTATTTCTCTTTCTTCTTCTTCTGGAATCCCAATTATTCTAATGTTGTTTCGTCTTATGGCATCACTTATCTCTCGAATTCTCCCCTCGTGGTCCAGTAGTTGTTTGTCTTTCTTTTGCTCAGCTTCTTTATTCTCTGTCATTTGGTCTTCTATATCACTAATTCTGTCTTCTGCCTCATTTATCCTAGCAGTAAGAGCCTCCATTTTTTATTGCACCTCATTAATAGTTTTTTTTTTATTTCAACTTGATTAGACTTTAGTTCTTTTATTTCTCCAGAAAGGGCTTTTATTTCTCCTGACAGGGTTTCTCTAATATCTTCCATGCCTTTTTCGAGCCCGGCTAGAACCTTGAGAATTGTCCTGAATTCCAGATCTGACATATTACCAATGTCTGTATTGATTAGGTCCCTAGCCTTCGGTCCTGCCTCCTGTTCTTTTTTTTGTGGTGAGTTTTTCCACCTTGTCATTTTGTCCAGATAAGAATCGCTGTTCTCCTTGTTAAGTGAACTTGGTCTTGGCTGGATTTCTTTGATCTTCTGGGGGAGGGGCCTGTTGTAGTGATTCTCAGGTGTCTCTGCCCCAGGCTGAGTTGCACCGCCCTTACCAGGGGCCGGGCTAAGTCATCCTCTCAGGTTTGCTTTCAGGAGCTTTTGTTCCCTGAACGCTTTCCGTAGAGCTCCGGAGGACGGGAATGACTGTGGCGGCCTCCCAGTCTCCGGTTCGGAGGAGCCGAGAGCTCGGGGCCCCAGTCTTCAGTGCGCCTTCAGAGAAAAGCGCTTAATCCCTCCCGTCTCCCCAGCCTCCGTTCGCGCTCGGAGAAAATCGTGCGTCATCAGTCCCGTGTCACTGGCTTCTGGGAGCTCCGAGCTCACCCAGCCTGTGACCAAGCGTCTCTGTCTCTGGCAGGTCCCACCTGGAGTCTCCGGACCCCGTCGATCCCTGAGCTCTCCCGGGTCGGAGTCTCCCCGGATCTTGTGGGGACCCTCGCACAGAGCACCGGCCCGTGTCACCGACCACTAGGAAATCTCGGCTCTGTCTCCGCAGCCGACTTCCCCGCTCTCATACCTGTGAGCTCTGCGACACTCAGACACCCCCGATCCTTCTGTGACCCCGCGGGACCCGAGTCCACGCTGTCCCCGCGAGGTCTTCACCCCAGTGTAGCCTCTGGAGCGATGTCCCTCCGTGGAGCCGACTTTTAAAAGTCCTGGTTTTGTGCTCCGTTGTTCGCCGCTTGCCGGGAGCCGGCCCCTCCCCCTGGGGTCTATCTTCCCGTCGCGTTGGATTCACTTCTCCGCTGGTCCTACCTTTCAGAAAGTGGTCGATTTTCTGTTCCTAGAATTGTTGTTTTTCTTCTCTTCGATCTCCTGTTGGATCTTAATTTCTATTTTTTAAGCCCACTCAGTCAATGGCATTTTGTTATGGCAGCCTGAGTGGAGAAACATAATTTTTTTTTAATTCATTACATTCTAGCCATGTTTTTTTAGTATAACAATAAAGTACGTGATAAGTCAAGATGTAATGAGAGCCTTGCTAAAACAGTTACAATGAAAAGTAGAGAAAGGGGCAGATATGTTAAGAACATAATGGACTCAAAAGGGAAGGCAAAAAGGATTACTGTTGCTGTCAGAAGGCTTGTGGTGAGAAAGAGCATATGACCCACCCCCAAAATAAAACAAAACAAGACAACAGAAGAAGATGATGAGAAAATATTTTGTTTGGTTTTGTAAGGATTAAAGGTTTCTGGATTAGTCTTTCTGGATTGTTTTCAGAGCTAACCTCTTCCCCACGTGCAAGATTCTTTCTTTGTTACTTGGTCAAAAACATTACATCAGAGATTGCTATTTTAGCTACAGTAGAGTTGCTGGTGGCAGATGAGTCCTCCTACCATAAACCACTACAACCAAGACAAAATGTGAGAAATAACTATTTTCAGACATGAGGAAAAGGAAAAAAAAAAAACAAACAAAAAAAAACAAGACTGTGATCCCTGCTGGAAGGAGAACAAAATGAAGCATCTCCTGCATCGTCCAGGTTTTCTGCTTAGAGGCACTTTTGGAGCTGGAGCATAGTAAAGAAGAATTCAGAAGTCAGAGAATAGAAATAGGGTGAATTTTGTGTAATCCAAGGTACCAGAGGAAAGGCAGTTGAGAGAGAAAGACTTCCAAGAATCTAAAAAAGAGTTCCAGTCAGACTTTACCACAACACAAACTCTGCATGCAGAGATTAAGACTTCACGAAACTAGGCAAAGGATCATTACTGGGTCACTCTCAGTCGTACAACCAGGGCAGCTCATATAAAGCTTAGGAATATTTGAGGTCTACCCAGTCAGAATGAAGAGACTTTTAGGAACACCATAGGTATTCAGTAGAAACCCCTGAAATAACCTAGGTTAGGAGTATACTATTCTAGTCTCAAAGTAAAGGCAACATACCTGTCCTAACAGTCTGTAAACATGGGCACTCAAAACACGTGATGTCTGCAAATAAATTAAATGTATGATGGAACAAAATACAACATTTGATGAAGGAAGACTACAAAATCTAGGCATAAAAATGTAGTATTCATTAGGTTCCACAGACAATCAGAATTATCAAAGTTTTTAAAATGCAAGAAAATTTGACTTATAACCAGGAGATAGACTAGATGAGAGATGAGAGAAAAAGGTCCAGATATGACCTTTTATATGCTGGTACAATCAGCATATAAAAAGAATACTAAAATGTGATCAGGTTTCAATTTTTTAAAAATATAAAAACGTAAGAATAATTCAATTGGGAAATGGAAACTATGAATAAAGGAAATTCCCAGTGAATAATAATTTATTAAATAATTTAAAAGTTCACTGAAGTTTCTTGAGAGCAGATGTAGGCCCTGAAGAAAACTTAGAAAGCAATAGATTAAACACTAAATAATGAAAAATACTAAAGATCAATAAACCTGAAATCAGAGAGTGATGATCCAAACTGATGAACAAAAAGAAAAAAAGTTAAAACTGAAAAAAAATAAAATAAAATAAAAACAGAACTTGTAAGACCTGTGGGACAAAAATATGGTGACTATTAATTTTTTAATTGAAATCTTAGACAAAGGAGAGTATTAGATGTATAAAATAGTATAATACTTTAGAAATTTGTTTGGCAGTTTCTCATAAAATTAAACATGTACTTACCCTATGACTTACTATTTCCATTTCTGGCTATTAACCCAAGACAAATGAGAACAGAGAATACAAATAAGTTTTTAAGTAGTGTACATAGCCACTTTATTAATAGCCCCACGCCAGAAATCACCCATATTTTCAACAGCTGGAGAAATACTACTCATGGTATATTCATTAAATGTAATCATCCTTACCTGGTATACAGTAACAATCTCCTAATTATTTTCCCTGATTCCACTCTTTCCTCATATAATATTTTTCTTATACTAGCCAGAGTAAAATTCCCAAATATAAATAAAATATGTCAATTCCCCAATGAAAACTTTCCATTTTATTTTTGCCTTCCATCATACTAAAAATACTACTGAAAATCTATAGTAATAATATCATGGCTATAAGTGACCCGACACCAGACTCACCACTCTGAATGTGTCTCCGACTCAGAACTTATTATTGATAGGCATTGAAATGGAACCTAAGACATCAAATACATTTTCTACATAAATACTAAAACAATGCTGAATAATTCAGGTTATTAGCATTTTATGTTCACAAGGTGCTGCTTACTTACCTGAATGGTTCATGGGTTATATTCATTTTGGAAAAATTTTAATGTAAATTTGAAAGACAATTCCAAATTTGATGAAATATTTTAATAGAAGGCAACTCCGCTAGTTTTCTATAGCTGCTATAACAAATTACCCATATCTGGTAGATTTAAACAACAAAAATTTACATTCATAGTTACTTGGGCCAGAAGTCCAACAGCAATTTCCCTTCCCCAAAATTAAGGTGTAGACACTCCCTAAAAAGGCACTAAAAGAGAAATTGTTCCTTTCCTCTTCCCAATTCTGGTTCCTGCTTGATTTGCCAGTGGTCACATCATTCCAATCTTCAAGGCTGGCATTTTCAAACTTCACTCATTCTGTCTTCACATAGCCTCTTTCTCTGTGTTTTTCAAATCTCCCAACTACCTCTGTTTTCTAAGGATACATTTCATTGCATTTAGGGACCTCTCCCCATATCAAGATCTTTGGTTTAATCATATCTGTAAAAGTTTTTTTTAAAAATAAAATAACATTCACAGGTGCCAGACATTTGTCTGTGAATATCTTTGGTTGGGGGATATTTTTCAGCTTACCACAATAGCTAAGAGCTGATTTATCAAATATCTGAGTGTTGACCTATTGAAGCTTAGCACATATCTGTGATTCTGTTAACTGGTCTGCTAAGTGCTTTTCCTATCTTTGTCATACACTGTACTTATTTATTTAAGGCTCTGTTGTGGCAAGAAACAGATGAACAACAACAACAACAACATACAATAGGAATTTAGAAGGTCATGGGGACAAATAAAACAATTACTATGAAGGTGTGTTATGTATAAAGTGATATGCAGGTGCTACTTAGTATTACATTTATCCCACAATAGTCATATTGGACTTGTGACGCAATCTATCTAAATGTAAGTCTTTTTTTAGCAGTACATTGCTACATCACAAACTCCTCTAAAATGTAGTGGCTTACCACATTTTATTTCCTCACAATTCTGTGGGTCAGCAATTTGGCCTGGGGCACAGCTGGTTGGTTCTTTAAATGGTTTCCTGTGGTCACTCATGAGATGGCAAGTATCAGAAGATTCAACTTGGGTTAGGTGGTCATAATGTAGTCTTTCTTATAATACCAGCAATTTTGCCACTGGCCACATGTTTCCAGGGAACCAACCCAAGCATCTTGATATGGTGATCAGATTCAACAGGTAACCAGAGAAAGAGCATGTCCCAATTTCCAATTAATTTTCAAGTCCCAGCTTGCCTTACATTTTAAACTTCCAAATGGTGACACTATGTCATATGATGAGGCCTCCAGGACGTGGATCTAGGGAAGCATATGTCGTGGGGTGTCATTAGTGTTACAATTCTCCAGATTCATCCATTATAAAAATTTCATGCAGAGTCAGTACAAGTGCTTTTTATCACATATCAGGGATCCAGCACAACTCTTATTATTATAGAAAAAAATTTCAGCACTTCAAAATACCCAGCATACTGGTATCTGCAACTCCATCACTAAAATCTTATTACTTTATCTTAGGCTAAACAGGTGTTTTTATCTACTTAAAAAATTATTTATTTACTTAGCGAGAGTGTGTGTGAGCAGGGGGATAGGGACAAAGTGAGAGAGAAAATCCCAGGCAGATCTGCAGTGAGCGTGGAGCTCAAACATGGGGTCCCATCTTATTGACCCCAAGATCATGACCCGAGCCAAAATCAAGAGTGGATGCTTAATGGACTGAGGCACCCAGGCACACCTCTGTTTACCTTTTTAAAATTCAAAATGTTACTGGACAAAATAAGTATATCTTGATCAAAAATATTATCACTATAAAAGAGTTTCTTGGACAATTTTGTTGACACCTAAGGAAAGGAAAACTTCTGAATGTTGGGAAGAATTGAGAATTGGGAAGAATGCTATCAGATATTGTGCTTTCTTCCTAGGCTAGCCAAGTAATTTCCTGTTCAGATAATCTAATCAAAATCCATTGCTTTGTTTACTATCTTTCCAATTTATTAAAATTTGGATCTATGCACAAAGGCAGCTGTCAGGCAGTTGGTTGTTTTATTTGTCCTTCTAAAATTTACTTTCTTTTTCATTAATGGATACAGTATGAAATGATACTATTTATACTTTATTCTGAATGAAGGGGTCACCAAAATCTTTATGTAATAAACAAAAACAAAAATGTTTCAGGTTGAAATAATTAACTGAGAGTAGAACCCATTAATTATGTAACTATATAATTCATAAATAATGAGTGTGTTGTATGATGTTTACAATTTGCTTCTACGAATTCTAAGGAGATGTGCTATGCATAAAGGAAAACACACAATTTGTCTATACTTTATTCTTACAATGAATTGACCAAGAATCTCCCTTTCTGAAGGCTCCAAACTTAGAGGGGTGCCATTTTTATATTTTTATTTGATAAATGATGTGTGTGTGTGTGTGTGTGTGTGTGTGTGTGTGTGTGTGTGTATCAGGGAATGTGAATGTTTGATAACTTTTTTTCTTGAACATTTAGTGTAGTATGTAACCAAAGTAGATCCTCAGTAAATATTTGTTATATGAATAAAAGCATTTTGGGTAATAACAAAAATAAATATGGCCACTAATTTGATAATATGTTGAAAAAGTATAAATAAAATAGTTAAATTGAAATATGTTTATATTGCTGTATATTATTTTGAAACCGAGTTTAACAACTGGATAGATAAGTGAGCTCACATTTCATACAACCATGGAAACTGCCAATTCGCTGATGCATACTGTAACAATTCACTATGAATCCCAGAACAAAATTATTTTTAAATGCCCTAGTAACATTGATTAAGTAATCATAATGGCCAGACCCTAAAAGCTTGGAGAAGAAAGAGGGTTATATTAAAACATGTTTAAATGGCTCATTCTTCACTTTGTGGTAATTTAAAGAAAGAACAATTGGCTATATAGTAATTATAATGGGGAGACGGGTACTTCTAAAAACTATGGAATTTTTTTTCAAAATTCTTTATAATATATAATCTGCCCTTATCATATAAAAATACATAATTCTCTCCCATTTGGTTTTGTTACTAAGTAATGCAGATTAGATCCACAATGAATAATGTTTCTTGAAAGAATGAATGAATGAATGGCAATGCAAGCACCAAGAGAGTATAAACCTGTAATATTATTGCACAGAGTAAACTGAAATTCTTGACAACTTGATAATCGGCAAGAGAAAACCAAAGATAAATAAGTCAGTCTGTATAAGAAGAAGAATTATAAAAAGTATCTTGACCTGAACTTCATCAGAACTTCGTCAGAACTTCATCCCTCAAATTCCAGAACACTTCTAGGTCGCAAATATTATGCACTTGTGCAAGGCCCTGTAATACTGCATTCCTAAGAATGGTGTAAATAGTCTCGCTAATATCTGAGGTAAGGGAAGAAGAATGGATGAAAATATGTGGAACAAACAGAATTAATAGTCACTCCATAAAGCTGGAAGCTTGGATTCCTGCAGAGTTTTAAACAGGAGGAGGAGTACTTGTGTGGCAGTGATTGGAAGTGAACTTAGCAGATAATTTTAAAACAACTTCCATACGGAATGGAAAATGAAATAAGCTGGAGATAAGTTAGGGATTATCAAGCTTAGGTATGTCAAGAAGAGATAGAGAAATGATATGGAAAGAGCTTAACCACTGAAGTCACTATAACAAATGTCCATGTCAGAGTTCTGAAAATTATTAGCTTTGAGACTATGGGAAATTATATAACTTCTCAGTTCCTCAATATTCACATTTGAAAAAATATATATAAAGGTTCAAACACTATAACTAAAAATTTGATAAAAATGCATTTTCTTTTTGAGTGAACTACCAGGTAAAATATGACATCCGTGGTGCAATAAGAAAGAGGTTTACTTTTCTAATGTACTGATTTCCTTTAAGATTAGGATTCTTTTGACAGAATGGTCTACTTCAGAAGTCAGGCATCTTTGATATTGAAAAAAGCAGACATGAGAGCATATATATTTCTTTACATTCATGCAGGAATAGTTCTTCGCAAGGTAAACAATCAGGATGTCTTATAACTATTGTTTTTGTTGCTGTTGTTTTGACTTGGTTTTACTTTTCTTCTCAGAATTGTTGCTTACAGGCAATGTGACTACAGGCATGTTATTTAATTAGGTTGAGACATTGTATTTGCATTATAAAATGGGAGGTAATAATTTCAGAGGGATTGTGTGGATGAATTGAAAGATATGAAGAAATATAGCTGTGACAGAAACACATTATATTATCACTAAATGTTTATTCAAATCTTCCTTTAGTGTATATATACCTATAAAATAAGAATGAGACTAATGTCTAAATAGTTTTCTTAACTGAAAAACTACATGATTGTTTCTACAGAACTTTTCCCTAAACTTTGTAGATTACTCATATAACTTGAATATATACAAGGTAATATTTGTAAGAGAACAAATATCTGCACCAAAATCTAACATCCTTACAAGAACAGAATATTTGAGCATATCTGCAATATGCTTTCTGAATGTAACTTTACCTTATCAAGCTAGTTTACAGATGACATAATGAACCAGAATTTTAAGGTAATGATTTCACATTTCTCTCCTTCTCTGTGTCTACAACTGGAACACTCATATGCCAGGCACTTAAAGTACTTTTATCATTTTATTTTGTGTATGATCTTTTCACTGTTTCAAGAATGTAAGGGATGTTATAATAAATACTTATTATAAGCTATGATGAGGAAAGACAGGTCTTCTGCTCTACCCATTCTTTGTATCCATCAGCTTAATGACTTGTTAAAAAAAAAAAAAGACTATTCTCACATTACCTTCCTAAATGGTAACTTTATATGCTAAATATAATTGGAATTGAACAAATATTTATTTAATAGTTATAAAATGTCAAATCCTATCTCTGTTTAATAACGTTGCATTTAAGAAATGATAGATGCACCATTTGCAATATTTTGAGTGATATATATGTATGTAAGTGTACACACACATAAGCAATCACATTTAAAAATTCCTGTGGAAAAATACAAGAATTAAGTGTTTCATCTGTTTTTTTTTTCTTAAGGTTTCATCCATTAAATTTTATTCTAGCACTTCAATGAAGTGCAAATTTGGTTCCTTATATTAAATACATATTTTTATATGGAGAAAATTATAGCAACACTATATGAGCGTATATAACAGCATGGAATAAAGTTTTTTCATGCAACAAATTAAAAACATTAAAGAAAATAGACTAGAAAACACTGAAGGGCTTGGGGAAGGATGATCTTAAAAAAAAAAAAAACTATGGCACTGGACAAAGACTTATGAAGGTCTCACACTTGAGACCCAGTTTTATTAAAACACTGAGATTTAATCAGAAGATTATAGAACATTTCCCCTCTTTAACACCTCCTACCACACATAAAGATTCCTGTATAATGTTCTAAATATACTAAAAATTAGATGTTATCAGAGAGGATTAAACACACACGCACGTGCACACACACACACACACTGATATTTTTTATATACATGGAAACTATTTTAAAACAATAAAGACTCTAAGAGGAAAACTAAGGGATAGAGACAGATTCCATGCTAATACTAATTGAAAGAAAGCTGCAGTAACTATATGAATATTGGACAAAGCTGACTTCAGAACAAGGAAGATTAGCAGAAATAAAGAAGGGAATTTACTAGGCATTGAAAAAAGAGTTAACGCTCCAAGAAAACCTGTAATTATAAATATGCACATGAGGTAAAACCTGACAGACATTAAAGGAAAAACAGAAAAAATGTATTCTTTTTATAAGAGACTTCAACATTTCTTTTTCAGTAAATGTTAAATAAAGCAGGAAGAAAATCAGTAAAGATATACATAACGCACACAGTGCTATTAATCAAAATTATCCAATTGACATTTATGGAATGCTCCATCCAGAGACAATAGAATACACATCATTTCAAGGTGACATGGAACAGCCACCAATATAGACCTCATTACAACCTGTACTTAATAAATTTTAAAAATCACGCAAATGTTCTCAATTCACAATGGAATTAAAGTAAATCAATAGTAGAAATACAACTAGAAAAATCTTCAGATGTTTGGAAGTTACAAAACACTTCTAAGTAGTGCATGTATTGAAGACATTTTAAGATTAATTAAAAATATATTGTGGACTAAATGAAAACAAAAATGTGTTTATCAAAGTTTAAGAGATGCAGTGAAAATAGTGTGCAGAGAGAAATATATGGCCTGTAATACAAAGATTAAAAAGGAGAAAGATCTAAAATAAACAAACTAAATTTTATCTTAGAGAATGATGGAAACAATAATTTAAGCTTAAAATAAGTGAACAAAAAGAATTAATGAAGTAGGTGAAGATTAGGGATTAGAAATAGGGACTAAGAGTACACTTACCGTCTGAGCACTGAATAATGCATAGAATTGTTGAATCACTATATTGTACACCGGACACTAATATAGAATTGTATGTTAATTATACTGAAATTTAAATTAAAACAAAATTAGAACACAAATCAATGGAATTGAAAATAAGAAATAGACAAGTCAATAAAAGCAAAACCTGGCTGGTTCTTTGAAAAGATCAATAAAGTACACAACATTCTAACCAGACTAACCAGGAAAAATAAGTGAGAAGACAAAAACATAATATCAGAAATAAGAGGAGGGGATTCATCACTACAGATATATAGATATCAAATGATAAAATGGAAACAAGCCTCCCATCCATGAAGGATACATTCCAAGACTCTCAGTGGATGCCTGAAACTGCAGATAGTACCAAACCCTATAAAACTATATATATATATATATATATATATATATATATGAACTATATATATAAACTATATATATGTATTTATACTTATTAAGTATTTTGTAAATATTTGTAAATATTAATTTATAAATTAAACTTTTAATTAAAATGTTATTTCATAAATATATATACCTGTAATTAAGTTTAATTTATAAATTAAGTTTAATTTAATTTAATTTAATTAAGTTTAATTTATAAATTAAGCACAGTAAGAGAATAACCATAAGAGCAATAAAGTAAAAACAATTTTAACAATATGCTGTAATAGAAATTATGTCAACATGATCTCTCTCTCTCTCAAAACTGTGCTATACTCACTTCTCCCTCTGATGATATGATAGGATAAAATGCCTATGTGATGAGATGAAGTAAGATGAATGATGTAAGCTTTGTGGCATAATGTTAGGCTACTATTGACTTTCTGAAGATATATCTGGAAAAGGCTCATCTGTCTCTGAACTGCAGGTAACTGAAATTAGAAAGTGAAACCACAGATAAGAGGTAATTACTGTACTATGAAAAACTCTATGCTCACAAATTTGATAATTTAGATATAAAATGGATCAATTGAAGAAGCAAACTACCTAAACTCACACAAGAAAAAATAACCTGGATAACCTTATATCTATTAAATTAATTAAATTCATAATTAAGAAGCCTCCAACAACAACAACAAAAGTATCAGGTCCAGACTATATCACTGGAGAATTCTACCAAAGAGCTAAGGAAAAAATAATACCAACTGTGCCCAATCTTTTTTAGAATATACAAGGAGAAGTAATAATACTTAATTCATTTTATGAGACCATGATTACCCCAATATCAAAACCAGAAATGGCTTAAAGTAACGAAAAACAGAGACTACCATAATTTATATATAATTGAATTTGATATGCTAACATTTATTTAGGATGTTTGTATTTTTCACCTCTATCAATGAAGTTTCTGATTTTGATATTAGATTGATAACTATATACCATAATCAGGTATGATTCATTTAAGGTTCAAGGCCATTTCAACATCCAAAATTAATCAATAAAAGCCACCATATCAATAAGCTAACAAAAATAATTTTATATGGAAAATTTAATACAATGAATTTTAGAACACTGAGAAAAAAACTAATGATGGTAACTCTCACAAAACAAATTGAGGGTTACTGGGGGCGTGGGGGTATAGGGATAAGATAGCTGGGTAATGGACATTGGGGAGGGTACGTTCTATGGTGAGTGCTGTGAAATGTGTAAGCCTGATGATTCACAGGCCTGTACCCCTGGGGCAAAATACAGAATATGTAAATAAAAGTAAACAAAAAATAAATAAATAAATGATTTAAAGAAAAGAAAATTTAATATAGAAAAACACTGGCAAAATCCAAAAGCCATTCGTGATTTTTGAAAACCTGGCAAGCAGAAATAAAAAGAAATATTTCCAACTTGATAAAAAAAATCTTTAAAAATAATTATCTAACATTATATGATGGTGAGGGACTCTACACACCCCTAAGTTTAGAAATATGGGGAGGATGTCTGCTATCATCATTGTTTTTCAACATCATAATGAAATTCTTAGCTAGTAAAATAAGAAAAAGAAATAAAAAATATATTGATTGGAAAGGAAGAAATAAAAAACCCTTTATTTGAATATGACATGTCTATGTATAAAATCCATATCATCTACAAAAAAGTTCCTAAAACAATAAGCAAATATAGTAAGATTACAGAGTATAGGTTCAATCTAAACAAGTCAATTGCTTTTCTACATATCTGCAAAAACAATGGGACTTTCAAATTTTAAAAAATACTACTCACAAAACACAAAAATAAACATTTAGGTATAAACTAATAAATTATGTATGAGAAATGTATGCAGAATACTGCAAAAACATTATGAAAAAATCAAAGAACATCTAAATTAAAGGAGAGAAAGTGTTTGTGGATTGGAAGACTCATTATCGTTAAATGCTAGTTTTTCCATTTTGAACCAGATTCTGTGCAATTTCTATCAAAATTCCAGCAAGCTGGCTTGTAGATATAAACCAACTGGATCTAAATTTCAGATAGAAAGAAAAAATAACTAGAACAGTCAACACTGAAGAACAAAGTTGGAATACTCAAACTCCCAGATTTCAAGACTTACACAGTGTTAGCCATCAAATCAGCTTAATTTTGCAAAAAAAATGTACAAAGAGATCAATGGATCTGAATGAAGAGTCCATAAACATACCCACATGAATATAACCATCCAACTTACATGAAGGCATAAAGACAATTCAGAAGAGAATAGACAGCCTTTTTAACAAGGAGTGCTGGAACACCTGGAAGACCATATTCTAAAAAATAAAGTACACAACACACAATATACCATTTATGAAAATTAACTCCAAATGGATTATAGACCTAAAATTAGAATAAGGATACTTTTTAAAGAAAACATAGGAAAAAATCTAAGCGATCTTGGATTTGGTGAGGACGTTGGAATACAATGACCAAAGCATGACATGAAAGAAAAAATTAATTACTTAGACTTTATTAAAATTAAAAGTGCCTGCTCTTTAAAAGCACATTAAGAAAACTAAAAAGCAAGTCACAGACTGGGAGAAAATATTTGCAAAGTGTATATCTCATAAAGGATTTGTGTTGAAAATACACAAATATCTCTTAAAACCAAAGGATAGGAAAATAAATAAAAACAATGAAAAATTTGGACCACAAAAACTCTGAATAAACACCCTAACAAAAAAGACATACAGTTGGCATGACATATAAAGATATACAGTTGCTAAACATACTCTGTCATTGGGAAATGTGAATTAAAAAAAAAAAATGAGGTGCCACTGCATTGAAATGCTAAAATCTAAACTAATGCCAGTATTGGTAAGAATGAATAGCTAAGAAGCTCTCATTTGTTGCTGAGGGAAATGCAAAATGCCTCTTTGGAAAACACTCTGGCAGTTTCTTTCAAAGGAAAACAGTTTTACTATGCAATCCAACAACTGAGCTCCTATTTGCCCAAGTGATTTGAAAATTTATGTTCATAGAAACACCTGTACACAAATATTTATAGCAGCTTTATTCATAATTGCAAAAAACTTGAGGCAACCAAAATGTCCCTCAGTAGGTAATAAACTTTGGTACAACCATACAATGGAACGATATTCAGAAATAAAAAGAATTGAGCTATTTATATATACCACACAAAGACATGGATCTGCCTTAACTTCATATTGCTAAGTGAAAAACTCAGTGTGAAAAGGCTACACACTGTATGATCACATTTCTGTGATGGTAGTCTGGAAAAGGCAAAACATAAAGACAGTATGTATAACAGTGGTTTCCAGGAGTCAGGGAGGGAGTTGCTAAGCATTTTGAAACACAGGAGATTTTTTTTTTTTTAATTTGTAAAACTATTTTATATGGGACTATAATGGTGAATACAAAATGCCATGTATTTGTCAAAATCTATTGAACCTTACAATGAAAAGGTAAACATTAATGTATGACAAATTTAAGAATATTTTTTAGAAGTTTAGGGAATCCAAAGATTGAATGAAGACTGTGACAAAATAATCTGCTTAACAAATGGATAGAACCTTACTGAAGGGGATGGAAGTGAAAAGGCTGGGACCCAAGTCATTTTGGAAATGAGTAGGGTCTGCAAGACTAAAGGTAAAAGAACTCTGATAATGTTTTGCATGATAATATGGGTTGTCATTTCTGACATGCTATACATAGGTATTGGAATTTAACAATTAAGTAAATAAATAGCAAATGTTGGAAAGAAGGTTTTTCAGTGCTGGAATAAGAAGTTACATATAAGTGAAAGGGGGCTACATATATAATGATTATATGTAATATATAATGATTATATATTATGGTATATATATGAAATGAACTGTTTTAGCTCAATAAATGTACAGACAGTTAGCTATAGAGGTATCTATCTACCTACCTACTTAGCTACCTACACACACACACACACACTGGTTGTTACATACACATATGTTGCTCCGTCATCTGAGAGGTCCTAGAAACACAAAGACCTCAGTAGCAAGGAGCAATTTAACATCCACATCTTTACCTGTAATATAATTTTCCAACAAAAGAAAGCAAGATTTTCAGAGAAGGGGCAGATTCTAGATCCAGGGCTGGAAATATGCAAGATGAGCTTGAATCCTGTAATGGCAAAAACTAAGAAGTGCTCAAGACATACAAAAACTAAACAGTAATGAGGATATATAATGGCACAGGCAGTGACTGAAATAGATAGTTCTATAATTAAAGAGGTATGGGATTATGAACCAAAATATCAAATACAGCTATGCATTCCTAGTCAAATAAGTAAATGAAGAATAGACAAATCTCCCATGCGGAAAAACTCCAAATATTTTATGTTGATAATTTGCCTTCAAAATATGGAACATAATTTGATATTTTCTTAATTGTGTGTTGCACAGAATGACCTACTTCCAAGGAGTACAGTACGGAATTTGGGAAAAATGAGTAATTTACAGTGAAGAATTTGACAAAACGCCTCAGATAATTAAGGTTACATTAACAGTATTGAATCATTTCGATAGTGTATTCCCTTGATATGATGTGATGAGAGTGGCACTTTACCTCTGTGGTCTTCCTCTCAAAAATCCATTTAATCAGGCCAACCTCGAGGGAAAAAATCAGATGAATACCAATTGAGGGATATTCTACAAAATACCTGATCGGTAATTCTTAAAACAAAACAAAACTAAAGTCTGAGAAACTATAATAGCCATGAAAAACCTGAAGAACTCTGATAGCTACGTGTCATGTGCTATCAAGTATGGGATCTTGTAGTGTAAAAGTACACTAGATAAAAATGTATAAAGCATGGGCTTTAATGAAAAGACATAGATATTATAACTAATTATGAAAAAGGTACTAAAGTAATATAAGATGTTATTGGTATGGCTGGGTGTGAAGTACATGGGAACTTTCTGTACTGCCTTAATAATTTTAAAAATTTATTTTTTAAAAAGGTTATTTTGGTAGTAAAATAGTGATGTAATGAAAGAGTCTATCAGGAAGAATTTAACAGAATTAGAAACGAGGATCATGAATATCCCAGAGGAAACAGATCAATACAATGCAACAAATAATTTTATATTTTATACAAGTAATTTATGTAATATATAAAATGATTATTAATGTAGTATAATTATATGTAACATGTAATATACATAGTATTATAACAACAGATATACTAAGCTCTGAAAGAGGAAGATTTAGATTGGGATCTGATGAATTTGAAGTCAATGCATAGACCAGGTGTATGTGTTCAGAAAGTAGCAAATATATGCAAGTTAAACTATTTCACCTTGTTAAAAGAGAAAATGTATAAATAGAGATTTAAGGATTATTTGAATATTATTTATACAAAGATGAGAATCACTATTGTGATAAGCTCTCCCAATGTCAATGATACAAAAAAGACATGAAAAAAATAAAAAACACATGAAAACAGATGGGAGAACTATGTGGGATTATTTATATCAACTGTGTGAGTGGTATATTAAGAATTAAAAGATTAAAGAAAAAATGGGTGAACTGAGAGGTGGAAACAGGAATTTGAAGTTGAGATATGAATGTGTGCTTAACTCTACAGATATCCCAGAAAGGAGAAAACAAGTATCACTGGTGTTTTTTTCAATTATGAAGTTACAAATTACTTCAAAAGAGCATGGTAGACAGAAAAAGCAGAATTCAGGTTGTTAAATGGTCAGTTATAAGTGAGGGAGGTGATGGGGGGAGAAGTATACCAAGTATATCAAGTATATCAAGTATACCAAGTATATCAAGAAGTATACCTTGATAAAGGGCTGAGGTGTGAAAATGATAATGGTGTTAAGGTCCTGGCTCCACCACGTGTTAACTGTGTCTAAACAGTCAAGTTAGTTTATATGTCTAAGCTTAGTTTACACTCATGTAAAATAAAGATACTAATAACTCATCAAGTTACTCTGAGCATTAAATGTTTGTCGCATATATTTAGTAGAGTATATGTTCAGTGATTAGCAGCATTTTCTGTCATTGTTACCACATTTTTAAAAATGTTGACATAGCCGAAGATGAGAAAGGGAAGACTGCTAATTCTCAAATAATTTTTGGTGACAACTTATTGGAATTTTCAGTCATGGCAAATACCATATTTACTGGGCAATGGATTAGGGAAGGCATAAATGAATTGCATTTGGAATTGGAAATTTAAGTGATCACAAGGGCTAAGGTACACAGGGTGAAAAGAAGGAAAAAAAGACATAATTGGATTAAAAAGTTTAGGAAAGTTAAGGCCATACATAGATAGACACATGGTTGCTTATAAAGAGGTGCACAGTGATATAGCTTTAAATAACTTGCTTCTCAGTAAGACAGATCAATGTTTTCAATTGTACTATATTTTTACTGTGTTGTTGGATACTATTGTGTCTTAAAACCCTGTTTCTTGAATAAGATATTGATAGGAGAATCAACAATGTTCAGGTTCTTTCTTCTTTGTAATAAGGAAGTACAATGATACATAATATGGCCCAGAATACCCAAAAGTTTGTGTTAATTACATTCATCAGTGAAATATTACATGTTACAGTGTAGAAGTTGGAAAAACAGTGGGAAGAACTCCAGAATAAAAGAATTATTAGATTTACTTAAACTTCACAATTGAAAAACTTGCCACCCATTAGGTTACCATTTCTTAGATTTGCATAAGTTGTTTGGACACTCTTACCTTTTATTTCTTTAAAGTGTAATTAAAAAATAAAATTAAACTCCTATGAAATTCTAAGTTCTATTGAGAAATTTTGTGAGTCTGATGGTCATGAAAATCCCTGACACTAAGAAAAATAAGGGACTTGAGTAAAGGAATTTAATGGCAGTCCAAAACTTACTGCATATTGGAATTATCAACCATCTAATTACATATATATGTTTGTGTGTATGTGTACATGTATAAACTAAATATGAGAAAAGTTACCAGTTTCTTTTCAAAGTTTGGGTCATTATGATTGATTACATTTACATATGTAATATCCTTTCATGCTGGGACAAAGTTATAATAATTACATAACTTAATGATAAGGGAATATATATGTTTATAAATAATATGTATATCATTTCTCTATAGAGATACAAATATTATTTAACTATAGAAAAATATTTATAAATTATATATATATGCATATGTATTCGTGTGTGTGTGTGTGTGTGTGTGTGCATCCCTTCAACAAAAGAGAGAATGGCATATTGCCTATTAGCAGACCAGCATTTGGAGCAAACTATTGGAAGGCTAATGGAATGGTGATTAATGAAATTAAGTATAAAATTGCAGACTAGAGAACCAGTGTTGCAGTACAGTAGAGAACCTGTCTTCTCATCATATGTTAGGATTTAGACATATCAAATATGGCAGAGAACTAGAATGAGACATGAATCAAAATAGAATAAACTAAAATGAATGTCTATCTCTCTCTTACCCCATTTTTTTTCTTATCCCATTTTTTGATATATACTTTTCAGAGGGAAAAAAGTTACAAAAAATTTTAAGAAGAGCTAAAATTAACATTATCAGAGGGAATAAAGAAACAAACTATCCAAACACAAGAGCAGAATAACAGGAAAGTGACAGAACAGAACAACACTACACCACCAAGCTCCGAAATCAGAAAAAAATATCACTGGAAAGTTTATCAACAGAACTGGAAGGAAAAAAAAAAAAAAAGAACTGGAAGACAAAGATGAAAAGGTAATCATGAAAATGGGATAAAAATATAAGATAGTGAGAGTTAAAAGATAATGCACTTAATTCTTAACCCTAAGACATCCAGCCAACTATTAAAAATCCCACAGAGTGAACAGGAAAACATTGGGTGGGAACCCATCAGAGAATAAATACAAAAATCTCTCAGAACTGAAGGATCTGAGGCTCTATATTGAAAGGACGTCCTGGGTGTCTAGTCCTGAGAATGACAAAAGACTCATCTTGATACATTAGTGTGAAATTTCATAACACAACGGATAAGATAAAAAAAATTCGAGTGTCATGAAAAAAAAATCATATCACATAAAAGGAAGGAGTGGTACATTCATCCCTGGGTTGGATGCCAGAATATGATAGAAAACACCTCCAAAATATTTTTTTTTTAATCCAAATGAGATTGTGTAGCTAGCTAAAGTATGAATTAGGGGAGGAGGCAAGAGAGGTTTTCCAAATGGGGTTATAAAATTGTCACCTTCCCACTCCTTTTTTTCTTGGGAAACAGACTGATCTTGTTACTGACATCTCAGTAACTCTTTTCATACCTAGTCATACTTTGGGGCCCACTTCAAATATCCCTGCATTTTTATACCTGCTTTTAACAATACCCATTTTAATACATTAGTTACTAAAACTTTCCCAAGGATTTCTAAAATATCCTCCTCTTAAAAAAAAGGAACGACAGACACATCCTTGTAATATTTTCTTCCCATTACTTGTTTTTCCTTCTTGGCTAAGGATCTTTCTCTTCTTATGCATTCTTCCATTGTTTTGCTGAAGAATTTTGACAATTATAACTTAGGAAGTATTTTCCCAGCTCTCCATATGTGGTACATGATGAGCCAATGCATAAGTTAAATCCATATTTCAAAGATTTTTGTTAATTATAACCTAAAAATATCTGTTTTGCATAATTTTATGTAATCAATATGCAAATGATTTAATAGACTTCCTAGAATTGTAGCTAGAACTTAAGCATCAAGATATTACAGAAGAAACTTAGATAACGCCAAGGGCAACAAACTAATTTTACCAAAGAGAATAGAACATGGAGACAAAGGTGCTTACCCCATAGCACATTTCCAGTTAATGATAGAATATGCTACAAAAGCAACTTAAATTACTTTTAGTATGTTACACTGTTTCACTCTTATGTGTTAATCTAATACTTTTTTGAGCACAAAGATTGCATTTAATATATATACTGCATACATGTGTTACCTATAGTATGTGCATATATATTTCTGTAAAGGTAAATCTATAATGTAATTCAGAAGTTTTATATGATTGTTATTAATAGCCAAAATTCCCCATGTAAATTCTAATCCTTTTTAAAGTATTGTTTAATTCCTGAATGAAGGCCAGGAACTGTTTATTAAAAATTAAAAGAAAGATTTAAAAAAATTAAAAATTTAAAAGATTAAAAAAATTATACAGGTATTGAATACTCTAAAAGATAACCCATAATAATTCCAATTTATGAGCACTGAGAGACCTCTTTTCACCATATCACTCCTCTGATTTCCTACTGTACCTGAAATTATTTCCATTTGATGTTATTTCTTTTCAAATTTCTTCCCTCATTTGTTGTAAATTATATATATATATGTATATATGTGTGTGTATATATATGCATGTATATGTATATGCGTGTGCGCATACATATATACACACATACATATATATTTAATTTGCTGTTAACATCTGTGTGGCTTTTAGGGGCTGAATTATGTCCCCCTAAAACTGATATTTTGAAGTTCTAATCACCAGTACCTCATGATATGTCTGTGTTTAAAGATAGGGCATTCAAGAGTTAATTAAGTTAAAAAGAGGTCGTGTGAGGGGGCTCAGTATGACTGGTGCCCTTAAAAGAGGAATTAGCACAGAGGGAAGACCATATGAAGACACAGAAAATGGCCAAGCCAAGTAGAAAGAAAATTTACAAGCCAAAGGGAGAGGCCTTTAGAAGAAACCAATTCTGACACCTTGATCTTGGACTTCTAGCTTCCAGAGCCACAAGGAAATAAAATTCTGTTGTTTAAGCCACCCAGTCTGTGGTACTTTGTCACGGCAGCCCTAACTATTGTGATAGTGTAGCAGAAATAAGAGATAGAAGTACAGAACAACAACTAATTAGTTTGGCAAAAGCAAGGCTCACGAAGTTTACCTTTTTGTTTAGCATCTCAGTCATGGGGTTTGAAATGACCTGCCCTTCCCAAGCTTTCTCTGTCCCATCATTGCTTCCTATCTATGACTGCCTCCAGAACCCTTGGGGCAAGCTACAAAAACGCAGCCGCTCCAGACAGGAATCCTGCCGTCAGCTGGAAGTGATCTTGCGTATCAACCTTCTGCAAGGGCTCATGCGTCACTGCGTAGTAAACCGTGTGGCTAGGACAAGCCCACATGTTGCCTTCAGATGACATTGCCAGCTTTTTAAATACATCAATATTTCCCAAAGCATATCATGCTGTGAATGATTACACTACATGAATATTCTAACGAAGTTCCCAGAGATGAGACACGGGTAAAATCTGGGAGCAGAGAGGAAGAAGGTCAGTCACTGTTTCTGGCTGGGAAAACATGGAAAGTGTGTCACTCTGTGCCACCAAAGCAGGGACGTGAACTGCAAAAGCAAACAGCCACATTGCCACCGTGTCATTATCACTTGCATATGTTTGAAGGAAGACTTAAGAATGAATAGTACTGACTATAACTTGCCTATACTAACCATATTTCTACCCATTTTTCCCATGTGTGAATTCTTTTACAATATTGCAAATATATATATTCATAAATATTTCATAAGCACAGCTAGGTATTGACCACATTTTCAGGATGGATCTTATAAGCAACCTTTATTTTCTTCCTGTAGATAGTCTTAATAGTTCAGTAGTCACATGTATAATTATATTACTAAGAAAATATATTATCACTTCATAGTCATGTGATTAGTTAAGTGCATTTCTAGATACTGTACAGTTCACTGGAGAGTAAAGTATACGAGTGTAGTTAACTTGTAGGCTTATAAAATCTAACAATTCTCAGAAATCTGCATCAAATTAAAAAGTAAAATTTCTCTAAGAGCACAGGAATTGTATAGAATCCTTTATAGTGGAATTATTGTAGATGATCGCATAAAGAATTAACTGTGAGATCTGGTATAATAATAATGTTTACAAAGTTGAAGTCCATGCTAATTCAATAAGTAAATCAACTGCCTGATTTCGCACTTAAGTTTATTTTAGGAATTAGTCACTGGTTTGATTTTTCTGAAATCCCTGATTTTTCATTTGTTTAGTAATATATAATACATATTTTTAGACATGCTATAAATCCATCCGGTATAATTTGATATGTATTTGAATTGTCTTTGCTGAAAAAAAATCACTAGTTTATAAGAAACTCTGAGAAACTATGTAATGAATTTCTCTTCCCATGTTTAAATTAATGGCACTTTTTTCCTTAAAAAATTTCATGGAGACACAACTTAAAAATTTTATCTGTGACTGAAGACTTTCATAATCTGGTGATTTGTTAAAACCAACTTTCCACACACCAGCACAGTATGAAGACAAAACCAATATTTATTTTAATGTGGAGTTTCAGCCCTGAGGCCTCTCTTTATTAAGAGGGATTTTTTTTAACTTCCTTTTTTTTTTAAATTTTTTTTTGAAATAAAGGAACATTTTACTGAACATCTTTAATAAGAACTAATGTTAAGTTCAAACATTGCTCTTAAAATTCAGGACTTACATAATGAATTTGATATTATCGCATTTATTTCAATTTTCTGAAAGGGTAGGAAAAACAAATGTGTTTTGGCATACAGTTTAAAAAAGAAAAAAGAAACTCTGAATATAAGAAGATGGAGTTCAGAAAGTATTCTTCTCTTTTCCTCAAGAGAAATTAGAAGTCAGCATGTCACTATTGCTCCTTGACATAAAGATAGTGTCTCTGTTTTCTGTCCTCTGTATCTCTGAGTCCTGCAATGCCATCACAGCAGAGTGTATTGTACACCATTTTAAATGATAAGAGTTTCAATAGGCACTTTAGTGGAATTAAGAAAAATCTAACACTCTTCCACCGTGATGCCACATAGCTATCTTCGTTCTAAGTTGTCATGTCAGTAAATTGTATTTAATAGGCCTGAGCTTGTCTCAGTGTGTTTCCAAAATAACAAAACAAAAACCAAGCAAGTACACATAATAGGCTTTATCTTGTGTTGGCAGAAAAAAAAGAAACTGACAATATGATAAATATAGCAACTTGCTAGAAACCCGATAATCAAAGGATTGTGTCCTATAAAGCCTGGTGTGTGTGTGTGTGTGTGTGTGTGTGTGTGTGTGTGTGTGATTTCTATTTGTGTTTCTTTTTCTTAAATGTCTCCTTTTGGTTGTGTTTTATCCTTCACTTTTACCCTAAGTGACTTTATCAGGGTTATAACTCTCTTCTTCACCAAACATGTCTGCCAAGACTTTAAAACGGGGTCCCCAGTCTGTCAGATAGTCGTAGTCCTGGTCTGCTTCTGTGGTGAGAGAGTCTATAGAGCTAAGGGAGTCCGCTACTGAGCCATTTCCTTCATATGCATATGTTGCCAATGAATCGTATGGTGGGGCGGTTGGGTCCACATCATTCTCCTGTAGCCTTTGATTAATGAAATCCCGTATGTCTGTGTTATCTTCCACCGGTGGTCTCTGACGAGGTAAACAGAGAGAGTCTGGTTTTATATCCCTGCGAATTTTGTTATCCTCAATCACTTTTGGATTTCTCAGAGCACCGATGTCGAAAGCCTGGGTGTCCTCCTCCCCACCTCCTTCATCGTCATAATGGATAACGTTGTCTCTGATGTCTTCTTTAGACGTCATTAAAGTGTCTTTCTTCTTCTGCCTTCGCAGAGCTACGTACAGCACAACTATGGCTAGAAGACAAAAATTGCAAGTTGAGAATGTGCAGTTCCTATCTCCATAAAATCGATCGGAGCTGGCCAACATGTTATTTTCAAAGTAAGCATATTATACAAAAAGGATCATATCTATGTTTACTCAACTTCATTTTGAAATTGTAGCTAACAAACCTTACCCAAATTATTCACAAAATCAAGCAATTACAGTCTTATATTTAATTTATGTTTCTATATTTCTAAAACTTTTAGTATCAGTTAAGAAGTGCGTGTTACAAATTTCTTTTAAAGGAATAGTTGTTGTAAGCATATAAAGAGCTGTATAGTGGTGGTAAAATAAAACTTGAATATTACAGCCCATAAATAACAGACATTATTCATAGCTAGATTTCCCAGTTGCAACAATTACTTATATTTCTAAGAGAAATCCAAACCTTCATGAGACAATAACTATTAAAAGCAATAAATTTTAAAAGGAAAAGAAAAGAAGGAAGGAAAGAAGAAAGGAAGGAAAGAAGAGTGTAGAGTATAAGGGTCTTCATTTCATAAATCATGAAGCATTTATTTCGGGCATCTGAGTGGCTCAGTTAGTTAAGTTTCTGCTCTCAGCTCAGGGCATGATCTAGGGGTCCTGGGATTGAGCCCCATATCAGGGTCCCTGAAGAGCAAGGAGTCCGCTTTTCCCTCTCCCTTTGCTCCTCCCTCTAGCTCAAGCGTGAATGCTTTCATGTTCTCTCACTCTATCTCAAATAAATAAATAAAATCTTGAAAAAAAAAAAGTGTTTATTGCCTCTAGAAGTGAATGGGCATAGATTCACATGATGAAGTCAGTGCTCAACTTTGCTCATCATAATAGCCCCTCTCCTTCACAGAGGTGGTGATAGGTTGAAAGCCAAAGTGTGTGTGATGTACTACAGCAGGGTCTAGAAGACTCTCATCCTAAAATTAGGATTTAGAGAAGACTGAGTGATGGTGAAAGCTCATTTATCCCCTCTTCCTCCAAAACTAAAGTTTGACCAACTGGAAAGAGGGAGGAGATCTACATAGAGCTTCTGGACAGCAGGTCTTAAAGAGGTGTTTAGCCTTCTGAACTCCTCTCAGCACTTAGGGAAATCCAAAAACTAAAAAGATTATTGCTCACAAAGAGAGTGAGTGAGAATCTACAAGTCTCATAGAGATGTCCTGCATATAGAGATGGCCTTGGAGTGCTGTGACTGAGAAGGGCCCTACTAGGGGACCCCTACCTGGTTCCTAGACACCACAAGATACTCTTGCTTCCAACCTCATCCCAGGGAAGATATGAAAATGGCTAAGGATAAATGGAAAGATCTGAAGGGGTCTGAGATTGGTTAAGGAAGTCCAAGAATAGTTGGGTTTTTAAGTACACCCCATGGCAGGACTCATAGAACCACCATTCCCCGCTGTATCCTGGCCAGCTCCCGCACTGGAAGTGTGCAGGTGCACTGTGGACACTGCGGCCGACCTGAGCAAGATCACTCGCTACACTGTAAGAGGGCCAGAGAGGCCAAAGGTGAGCCTCCAGAACATGCCAAGTCATGCTAGGTGGATGTAGAAATACTCTGGGACTCAGGTGGCTCCCAGACAGGAGAGAAGCATTAAAAAGTACCATCTGAGGGGCACCTGGGTGGCTCAGCGGGTTAAAACCTCTGCCTTCAGCTCAGGTCATGATCCCAGGGTCCTGGGATCGAGCCCCGAATCGGGCTCTCTGCTCAGCAGGGAGCCTGCTTCCCTTCCTCTCTCTCTGCCTGCCTCTCTGCCTACTTGTGATCTCTGTCTGTCAAATAAATAAATAAAATCTTAAAAAAAAAAAAAAAAGTACCATTTGATTTGAGGTTAAACACCTGCTTGCTGGTGTTCGATTTCAGATATAAGAATGTTATTCGGGATCCTCCCTTCTAAAGTTCCTATCATCAGCACAAACAGATGCCAGATGAATTAGAAGGAGAGAAAGGAAACTTTGCTTCTGTATACGAGAGGTACTTGTGTGGAATGAATGTCGATACCGAGCAAACTGGACTAGAACTTCAATCTGCAAACTTACATGAGCTTCTCACTTGGAAAACATTCTCCATAAACTATGATATAATGCCTTACTCCATGCTTTACATCCTAGGTTTGTTGTTGTTGCTGTTGTTGTTTTAATATTTTATCTTAAGGTAGAGGTGTGCATCTACATTTCTGAAGCATATATAACTGGATTCCACGATGACCAATTGTACCTCTGTTGCCATTTGCATTTAAATAAGTGACTGGCAAAACAGAAAAGCTCTCTCAGGTTTTGTGAATCTGCCAGTGAATTAATAAGTGAAGGGAACCAGCTGAACAGAATTGATGGAAGAGGGAAACCCCTAAAGTAGATTTATATTAATTCTTACAGAGATGTTATAGAATACATTACCTCAGTCCCTTTTCCTTTGCAATGCTTCTAGATATTTCAGTGTGTGGCATTCTAGTGGGGATGATTAGAATTTTGAAGTGAGGAGATGTGAGAAAAGTAGGATAAGAACTGCTTTTGGCTGGCAGTTTACAGGGGAAAAAAAAAGCAAACTTGGGGGTGTTTTCACTTTCTCTCACTCCTTTCCTGTTCTTTCTCTTTTCTTCTTTTATTGAACTGGCATTTGAGAGCTACTGTTCATGTAGTATATTTTTGAAGATTATATAATATTAGGGATAATATTAGATTAGGTAGCAACAATTACTGGAATATACAATGAATTAAAAAAAAAAAAAACTTAAAGAACCCACTGCTGTTCGTGGAGTGTTTGTGACAGAAAATTTCACTGTGGCCAGGGCAACCAGCTGTTATTAGTTGAAAATCCCCAAGGGCTTGAACATAGTTTTGTGTTCTGATACTATGTATTTATTCCTAATGGTATACAGACATGAGATATTAGAAAATTAGCATTAATAAAAATATCATTCAATAGAGACCATCTTCCTTCTACCCAGATGTGAAATCTTCATGAAGAAAAACTGATTTACACAGTAAATTGTGAAGAGACAGGTAAGAGAAAATGGAGAGAGATGGAGAGAGAGAGAGAGAGAGAGAGAGAATATGTGATTAATATTGAAACCAACCTAAGAGTATAACAATGCACAGTAGGATTGCAATCAAAGCCCCAGTGCTGAGTCCCACAGGTAGAAAAATTGCTTCCACATTACAAGACAGGATGGTCCCATCAGAGTCACATCTACAAACTCGAATAGTCATTGTGTTTGTACTGCTCTGCACAGGATAGCTGCTGTCTTCTATTACAACAGGGAGGAAATACAACTCTTGCTGCCTGCGGCTGTATCCATTTCTTCGGGTTTCAATTCCAGCTGTGTTGTCTACAAAACATGACATTTGTGATAAGAGGGTTACGAAAAGCTTCGCTTCAGCTCTTAAATTTGGCATAGGTTCAACAGTAGGAATCTCTTCTTGCATCAGCAAAAAGGCATCCATATTTTAATTCTTTCTTTTGTTATTATGAAAGCTGCCAAATGTAATCAAACGCAATCAAAATAATCCTTACGAAAAGAAGAAACGTTAATCTTGTGTGGTGTAAGAATTAAATTTTCAATTCAGAAAGAATATAAAACTGTTTATGAGACTAGAGGTACACTGTGTTGACCCACTTGTGTGCATGTGTGTTGACCCATTTTTTTTAACATCAAAATCTCATTGAGAAAAAAGCATGTCTGTGGGTGTTTCCTTACATGATGAAAGAGCAGAGATTACAAAGCATGAGTCTGCAAAATATCTCACCTAAGAACCTGTTCTTTAAAATACAACAAATATCAATTTAGCATTTCATTTTTTATTTTTCCCAGATCTGTATCTATGATTATATGATAAAAATGTATACATAGATGTATATATGCATATCTTTCACTTTTGGGCATGTATATGTATATATGCGTGTGTGCATGTGTGTGTACATCTTTCACTTTGTACATGGAAAATGGAAAAGAAAATAAAGTGTGTTAGAAACATCAGGATTCAGGGCTGCCTGGGTGGCTCAGTGGGTTAAGATTCTGCCTTCGGCTCAGGTCATGATCTCAGGGTCCTGGGATCAAGCCCCACATCAGGCTCTCTGCTCAGCAGGGGGCCTGCTTCATCCTCTCTCTCTGCCTGCCTCTCTGCCTACTTGTGATCTCTGTGTGTGTGTCAAATAAATAAATGAAATCTTTAAACAAATTCATTAAAACTTTAACATAATAAATTACAATAATCAGTATTTTGATAAGTACAAAAATAATTCATTTTAGTTCTGACAAAATTAACAATAGTAATATTTACTTAGAATGATTCAAGGCAATAAATATTTTTGCTTTTATATAAATGCAATTAATACTGCTGTTTAAAAGTATTATTTTACATGCATTTGTTCTTTACTTCTTTTATTTCTACAATACAAGTGGGAATTTGGTTTTATTCATAGCACCATTTCATTTTTTGTGTCTATTAAAGTAACTCCTTGAAATATTTTGTTATTATAAAAATATGTTAATATTTAGTTCATTAGAGCCACACATAATATAATATTGACTTTGGAATCATTGAAACTATCAGAAGTTTCTATTATTTTTAAAGACTTATACTTAAAATATAACTATAGATAAAAGAAGGTATATAGTAAATGGCATATGAATAGCAAACAATATTCAAGCTGTGAGAAAACACTATGCTATGCGGCAAAATGATCTGATTCATGTTATCATGAATAATCAGATATATATTTTACAGCAAAGATTATTTTCCAGCAAGGATACAGTGGGGTAAATAGTCATTTTATGTTCCTGAATGATGTGACCATCTACCTTATTGTCCCAAGACAGGGATCTGGAAGTCTGATTAGTCTTCTTCTCCATTGTATTTGCATACAGAATGTAGGCAATCTAGCATCAAGCCCTGTGAATTCTAGCTCTATCCACATATCTCCATTAGCTATTACCCTAATCTAATATCCTCTCACCCACTCCTGCAATAACATCAGAAATAATCCTAAATCCTCCTATTATATTTTTGATACTACAACCAAACTGATTTCCTAATGCAAATCTGAACATAGTATGCTCTCGTAAATCTTACAAAGACTTTTGAAGTCATTGGATTTAAGTTATAATCCTTTCAAATGGCAGGTAGTTGGGGTAAGCACATGGTCTGATTTGTCTTGGACAGCCCTATTTTAGGTGAGCTATTCTAATTAAAATTACTAATATTGTCCACTTCTAGTCCCTATGGTGCTCTAGTTTTCAAAACAAGCTATGTGGTCTCTCTACTTAGAAGGCTTCTCGTATTCGGGACCCTGTCGCCTTTATCCACATTCCTCACATTACACTGTTGGATGAAGCAAATTCTTCTGAATTTCCTTCTGTGACAAAATGTCTGATTTCTTTCCTCTAAATATTTGCAGAAAAGTAAATTTTCTCAGCCATCCTTTGACTTCTGGCCATCCTATCATCATTATCATCCTCATGTCATCCCAATTGGCTCATTCGCTCTACAAGGATAGACAATTAGTAAGAAATTAGCTTTTTATTATCCAATACTCTGAACTCAGATGTTTCTAATCCCAATCCCATAACTATGGAAACTTAGAAGGGATAAAATATCCACAGTTACAGAACTAATAATGTAAGGACAATTGACCAGTACTTAGCTTTAATATTTGTAATCCTGTGTCCATTGTACTTTTACGAGTCTAAGAGCAGATCTGATAGAATTAGTAGCATTATCAGTGGTGGTGATGGTAGCAGCACTGGTGGCAGATACGGAAATGCAGGTATCATGGTAGAGACGGTAACTAAAATCACCTTGGGTATTGCGTTAAAGGATTTGCATGCAGTATTTTATCTAATATAAATACTGTGCCACTGATTCAGTTCAACTCTGAGTTTAAAATTATTTAGCATATCTCACTGCACTGAAAATCTGCCACTGAGGACATAATGAGGTGGGAATGAAAACCTGTGTCATTCTCATGACAAGTCCGCGTTCTTAACCTGGGCTGTGCTGTGTGTCATTCAAATAAACCAGTTACCAAGAAGTTACCCATTTGTTTGTGTAAGTAATGTTCAGGGGAAACAAATGATATATTTAAAACATAGAAAGCTTTCAATTTCCCAGATTGGCTGGTTTTGCTTGACTCATTAAGGGACTGTCCACGTTATAAATGGAAGCAATTTGCCTCATTAGACACAATCTATATAGATTAAATATTTAATTTACTGCCAGCTATAGAATTTTATATGCCTTATATATGGACTTTCATATTTTATGAACTTGAGTGCTTTTAGAAAAAACATTGATTTCTAACTTTGTGTCCTTTTACAAAGTTACATTATAAGAGGTAAGTTTTGTTTGTTTGTTTGTTTTGTTTTGTTTATGTGGTAAACTTACTTCTGAAGTCACGGACTGTAAAATTTGGTTTGATGGCAGCTTCAGGTGATAATCTAAAGGAGAATTGCTGCCCAGCAGGAGAAAGATCTCGGTCTGCAGCGCTGACTATCTGAATTATCTGAAACAAAGTTGAGATGAAACTTGGTCAGTCATGAGTTTCAAAGGGAACTTTACATACACCAGGCTAATAAGTTTACCCCATGATGCATGCAAGGAGATAGAAATGACATCTTTAGGATTCCTATCAGTGGGCCAATTATTTACAAATAATTCTTATGAACAAATATCGAAACATTTACAGTTCATAATGGCATAAGTATTAGAGTATGGGGCAATTCCAATTAAATATCTGCATAACTAAAAAACACCATTGAAAATTCTCACTAATAAGCAAAATAAAATTAAAATGCACTTGCTTGCATTTTAAACTAAATAAAATACAGGCTTTCTAACCTAAATATGAAAATGCCTACTGGAAAGAAAATCTCTGATTATTTAAAAGCCCTTGAGATAGCAAAATTTTAGTGTAGTTTTGTTCGTGAGAATGCATTTTATTTTCATAAATAAATAAAATGATGAGAAAGAGAAATACAAAGGATATATATATTTTTTATCCTTATGTTTGTTTTTCCCCAGTGAGCAAGAATATTAAGTGTATTTTCATAAAGTCTTTTTAAGAAGTAAGCACTAGCAGCCCGGTTTCAATTTTTTTCTTAAGTCACTTCCCTTAGTTGTGTGTTTAGTAGTTAAAATTCTGATACTTCAAGAAAATGCCCTTAAGAATTTGGAGATTAAAAATAACTTCTGAGAGCCAAACTGTGAAATTGATAATTCACTATATAGATAAGCAAATTATAATACCTTTGAGGTTACATTTATTAATATATCCAATGGCTTTGCATCAGAAAGAATTTCAGGAAATGTGTGTAGAAGAGAGTGAGAGCAGAGTACTGCTCAGGTGATTACTCCCTTAGATGAAATTTGAATTTACCAAAGGAAGAACTTATATTTCAGGTACTGTGTCTTGGTCACAGCGGGCAAAAGCATACATCGTGTGTTCTTAGACTGATACCATTAAATACATGATTTATTTTTTTAAATATGTAATTTATTTACTACCTTTTGTTTTCATTCCATGGTTAAAACTCAATCTTCTTACTATGTTCTACCTCTCCGTAGAGTTGAATACATGTACACACACACATACACACTCACACACAAGCATATATTCAGCGCCTTTGAGAGCCTGATGCCATATTAGTGATTTCTAATTTGACAAATCGGTTTTCTAATGAGAATTTCAGTTCCCTGATTCAGTGGGAATCAGTCACAGTTCTATAAAACTTCAACTTACGTAACTTCACCTAAACTCATATGTTCAGTCAGATCATTATATCCCA